>JBBMKB010023119.1:0-16878 GCA_037833945.1 Alaria marginata | reverse complement strand
CACTTCGGAGTCTACACGTACGGCCACCAGCAGGGAGACTGGAGGAGGAACAAGATGCACCACAACACGGCGTACGGTTTTGACCCCCACGACGACAGCGACCTCCTGACCATCCACGACAACACGGTCTACAACAACGGAAACCACGGCATCATCGCCTCCAAGCGCTGCAACGGAGTTTCTATCCAGGTATCCACCAATTGGCAGCAGCGTTAGCAGCTCCGGGTGCATCCACACTATTAATAGTAGATTATTTCTTCTTCCGATCTACCGTAGGCGCCATGTGGGTTTCTGCTTCCCTGTATTAATACTACCTTGGATCATCCGTAGCTTCTATGGCCCGTGCTAGGACAGCAAAACGAGCTGATATGGCCGAAATTTAGTGCCCATCCACGAGTAACTGAGGCAACCAGCAAGATTCTCAAGCCTTTGTAAACGCTGTGGGATACTAGTTCTCGCCATTTTTATATTCCCGTCGAACCATCTGACCTGCGATGGTTACTTATGTTCGTTTTCCGTTGCCGAGACCTCACACTATCCTTCTCGCACTTTCGGTTTGTGTTGATCGATGGTCAGGGAAACGAGGTGTACGGTGGCAGCAGCGGGTCTGTGGGCATATTCCTGCACAGGAGCAGCGACGACGCCACTGTCAAGGGTAAGAAATTTCCTTCAATAAAAAGAGATTTTTCATCGCGCCTATGTGCAATATGTATCGGATATCTTTGTGGTTTGGTGAATGAATTCATCCCTATCACCAAACAATACCTGTCATATTCCTAGCTAGCGGGAGAGCTTTCGACGAGGACCTCGCAGCAGATTCCAAAATACAGTGTTCTAGATGAGGTACACAGAGCACGTAGAGCTCCTCTTGTGAGCGGCCTGAAACGACCTAGAGATACGTACACACGTGAACCTCACGGTAGCATGACTCCGCATTCTCTTAGAGCTTCCTACCACACACTGCAGCTAGCTGAGGGGTGTCGCCGGACAAGGCACAATTCGAAAGATGTCGTTGGAGCTTGTAACACTCGAGGCTTCTTCGCGGGTATTGTGGTGATATAAACGTGTCTACACGTCATGGATCACACACGAGCTGCTCGTTCCTCGTGTTTATAAATGCGGGCAAGGTGCTTGGTATTAAAGCAGTACGGGCGGTGTGTGTGTTGCGTTCGTTCTTCGTTTTCAACACGTGGAGTCAGCCTAGTAGATAAAAGAAAGAAAACATTCGGCATTCCGCGTTAATGCTCGGGTTGTGCCGACTCGCCCCGGCACACATCGTGCTGAGCCGACTCGCTAATCCCTTTGGAGCAGCACCCACGATGTTAGAGCCTACCAGCTTGAAATCAGTATCGTACGAGACTTCGGCTAATCGAGTGGGATTGATGGCCGTCCAGTGCACCCGCCTGACGCGTCCTGCGCCCCCTTTCGTTGGTGCATCGTATCGAAGGCAACTACGTCCACGACAACGGCGACGCCGGAATGGCGCTGATGGAGGTTTTCGATGCCAAGGTATCCGGCAACACGTTCGAAGACAACAAGTACGGCATCCGAATGTCCGTGGGATGCGCCGACAACGAATTCTCCAACAACAAAATCACCGGCTCCAGCAAGTGAGCATCTTTTGAGTATGTATTTATCTCTCTCTCTCTCTCTCTCTATAAGCTAGAGTGTTTTTAAAATATTGTTTTATAATATATATGTAAAAGGGTGTGGAGCGAAGAAGGGCGGGGTAGACGTGTGACTGGTGGCGTCTCCCGTCCCTGTCAGATTTATCTCTCGACTCGGCGTTCAGTAGTTAATTTTCTGTTGATGTCACCTTTCAATGTGCATCGTGATCGTTCCACGTCGATCACTCATACATCATTTCCAGAAAGAAGATAAAGGCCTGTCTTCTTGTAAAGGTGTGAAGACGTTGCTATTGTAGTGTTGAAAAATCGATAGATGCTCTGATTCCTCTCGTACTTCGTTGGTTTCGTCGCGCCTAAAGCTCAGAAATTCCGGCTAAGCCTTAATAGCAAGACTTGGCCAATCCTCGCGGCATTTAACGGTGTCTTCAACCAAAATGATAATCGCTTCCCCCTTCCGCAGGTACAACGTTTACACATACGAGGGATCCGATGACCCGTGGGTCACTGATTCCGGGCGGTCTAAAGACAACATCTTCTCGGACAACACCATCACCGGAAGCGATGAGAGCATCAAGCTTACGGTTGCCGATGGCACGGAGTTCATCGACAACACCTTCAAAAGTGCTAAAATAATCAGGTTCGAGGACGCTGAGGACACCATCATGTCGGGCAACACCGGTCTCGAGGACGCCAAGCTGAAGGTATCGAGCGGGGCTTGCTTCGACAAGAAGTCGGACAGTGGCTACACACCTACCTGTTAACTCGGACGGTGGGAATGACGTCGGGCGGGAGCATTAATCCCCCCTCCCTCGCTATGACCCTGTCTTGGGTATAACCGCAGATAGTTGGGTCTTTTTTAGGGGACTTCCAGCGTGATTCCGAGTCAGAGTTGTATCAATACCCGTCTGAAATACCCCAGTGGCGCCCCCTCTGGTGTTGGGGAACATAGCCCTCGTCCTTAAATGTGCCTCCACATAGACAGGGGTTGTTGCATCGCGCGAGGGTCAGACGCGAGGTAAATGTAGGTTATGAGCTGCGATCGAGATACTGAGATGAGTTTGTGTGTAGGGGCTGTATACGTCTTCATGCCGCATCGAGGCTGTATTTACCATCGTGCCTGGCGCGCCGAACACGTGCCGCAGCAGTGCGGGCTCGATGTATGTTCGAATATTCCGCAAAAGACAAACAAGGTATTCGAAGGTTGTCATGAGGTTTCCAGGGCCTTCCCTTGTAGACCGGGATGAACGAATCGATTCACCGAGCTGCGTACAATTACATTGATTGGTACCCTGTACAAATGCGGGCTAGGACAAGTTTTATTTAACGGATTTCTGGTTGACGGGGCTCCTCAAGTGAGGGAATGCCCGTCTGGTTTTCCACATGCGTTTTTTTATTTTGTTGGCTTTAGCTGTATGTCACGGGTATGCTCATCGGGATAATAAGCGTATACTGCGCCCAAACGTCAGCTTTGGGGTAAGATATACGTAGAGTTCCCTCAAGGGAGGGGTCTCAGAAACATTTGGAGGGCCACTACTGTAGAGTACGTCTACACATGTATTTGTTTTTTGCCGCAAGTACGTAGCACTGCGGCCCCAGTATTCACTTTGTAGCAGTGGAGTCCCCGACTCGAATGCTACACTTCTAACAACCGTGTATGAGCTAACTCTACTAGGAAATGCTTGCGAGGGGTTACTGTAGAACCATTCAGTAGCGGAGTTTTGCGACTGCCGGAAATCGAGCCGTGTGTCGCTTGTTGTTGTAGGAAAACTGTTGAACTACACTGTAGATGTTGTTGGTCATCCAACGTACTCGTATACCTGTGGGGCCATTCTGTATGAGTTTTTCGCGGCTTGCGAGACGTCGGGCGCGTGTTGGTCTATTTTTTCATCGGGTAAACGCTACTCCATATTGCCGACAAAGCAAAGCATACAGTCTATTCGCCTGTCGCAACAGGATCGACCACTGGGCACGGCGCAATGGCCCATGTGCAGTGCGTTAGCTCCGTGGATGGAGGTTTGATCGAGAGCGGGGCGTTCGGAAAACGTTCCTTGAATGAGGTAGTGCCTTCGGAACAGAGCTAGTCGAATAGCGTCACCCTGCTCCGCGCGCGAAAACTCTCTAAACGTTGAGTATGATATCATATACCGGTTTGATCGTGGATATCGTGCTGTGCCACAAGATGGCGACGTAGAGTATGCTGGGTAACGAATTTCTGAAACATCGCAGTTTTCACAAAATTACTGGTAGTACATTATAGTTTCTGCAACAAGTGCCCGTAAGGCTGTGGGACTACAGGATACGACGAGGCTAGATCATTCCGTTCCCTTGCCCTAGCAATGTGAAGTGAAGGGGGATGACACGGTTGCTCTGCAGCGTGTGTAAGAAATCGAGTTTCACGTTCGTTCAACCAAGACGATCCTGATGTACCTAGGGGTGAAACCAATCATCGGAATATGTCGGGCTTTGTCGTCGACTGTGCTTCAGTGGTAAGCCAATGGGCGCAGTGTGGTGCATTTAGCGCCTTCTGCAACGGCAGTTGGGTGTATCCATCCAACGAGCGATGTGCCGTGCTATATCCAACAATATTTCGGCCGAGTTTGCGAGTAAAAACATCAGTACGTATCATTGGTGAGTGCGTTCTCGTTCGAACGCACAGGTGTGCGTAGGTTTGGGGGGGACTCGTATGACAAGGTGGGCTACGATAGGGGCTTATTTTATTGGCGTGGGCGTTTCTGACTAACGGGGTTTCTCGACTGAAGAGCTGCCCAATACCGTCCGGGTTCCACCTGAACTGCTCTTGTATTAGCGGATGTATGCCTAGGCCATGGGAAGGTGCATTAGCATGGAGGCTGTTTTTCTTCAAGTAAGCTATTGAGTGAGGCATAGAGGTATTTATGTCGGGTGCGTCGGAGACTTCATGTGCCCCCCTACTGAAGCATGTGTCATATCATGTGTGAAAGAGGGTTTGCACAGCCGGTCGACCATGCACTCTGGAATGCGCAATAGATTACTGCCTTGTGTGAACCAGCCATCAAACCCAGGCTGCGGGATGTTTGTTCACAGAACGGCACGGGCTCTGCCCTGGTGTACGTATCCATAGTTTATCGTTTGGATCACGGTTCTGTCGCTAGGTGCACTAAGCCTATGGCGGGAAATCAAACACTACACCATTTTTAATCGACACTTTTCTGGGCATCCTCGGGACCTGTTTCTCATTCGAATACTACATACATCGAAAGTTTCCGCCACGGGCCACATATCCCAGGTGATGCCACATATATCATGGGTGATGCCGCATACCTTGTACACTGTATATGATGCCGCATACCTTGTACACTGTAGGTGATGCCACTTATACCATAGGTGATGCCACACACATCATGCCAGGTAGGCGTGCTACCAGAGAGGTGGCACATATTGGCCGAACAATTTCTAGCTGGTGGGGCTTGCCGCAAAAGGAGGGTCAATCCATTTTTGTTGGAACACTAATCTTGGTGTTGGAATACTTGAGCCCACGATAGGATCCTCAGACGCAGTCCGAGGAGCTAGCCTTAAGAGTGTGCCGGTGATACATGCTACAACAGAGGTGCACCAATTTGTTCTGAGGCTTAGGTCCTCGGTTGAGGAGCTGTACAACCGACCCAAAACGAATGTTAAAAAAATATCAAACGTCCAACCCGGTAAACTGTACCATAACCTAGGCATAAAGCGATAGATAATGGTAAGCACAAACAGTGCACAAACGATGTTGGGTTAGTTCCTTAGCCGAGGGGCCCCGTCAGCCATAAATTGCATATATATAAAGTGCTACCGGTAACGTAGCACGTGTTCTTTGTTGATGGCATGTACTCGCCTGCAGCAGTACGCAGCCAGTAGCATATCGAGTTGCTGGTGAGTAACATCGTCGTCTATGGCTAGTACTCAGTATCATGTAGTGCTGCTCAAGCATAGACATTGCAATACAGTCGACATGCAGCAGCAACCAGAAACGTGGCAGAATACGCATAGGAATATTCTGAGAGAATTATGCGGACCGTTTAGAGCATGCGGCACGACTACGCAGGGAGATCTTGAAGGGTACCCTTCTCCATAACGGTACGAACGACGTCGAGCGTCGGGAAGCTTAGCTTTCTGTAGAACAGTACGAATAACGTGTGAAAGCCTAAACGTGCTAGTAGGGTCCATCTAGCCGTAGCGTGTGTATTGTACCGTATGTAGACGTGGGTGGTTGACCGCCCCCTCGCTCACAACCAGTCTTCCCTCGATTTTCCCCTCTCTGAATCGGCCAGAAAGCCATCTTTTTAATATCATAGATTTCTTCTGAACGAAGCTCCGGAGCCAGCGTAAGGGCTGCTCGCGCCAAGCTTCCGGACACGCAAGCCCACCACATTGCCACATGAGGACACTCATTTAACAGGCTAGGAACGCTCGACGTGTGTGGCGCTGCGTGTAGAGCTGCGGTCCATCGGGTAGGTTAGGTAACGACTAGCTGGGTCCCGAGCTGCTACTCGCACGCACTAGTACTTCGGCAACCTCCTGCTGTGTGCTTCTTCTCCACAGAGCCTCCAACATAATCGCCATCTGGCTGGAGCTGCTGCCAAGCAGAACACCGTTTAACTGCGCGCAGAACTTCCAAAGTCACCGTCATTTGGGGTTGCTGCTGCTGCTGCTACGTACTCGCACCTCTGCAGATACGTGCAGCCAGAATTTCACGATCGTTGCACAAATACTGTGCATCGTGAACGAACTGTACTGCTGCACAAGACACAGAAGCAAATGAATTCCGAGTACGAGGGCTGGGAGAATGGGAGACTCCGACGCCACTGGGTAACATCATCAACGCCAGGAGAAGATCTACCGTGATGGAAGACCAGGACAGGCCGACTGAGGAAACGGAACATGCGGGGAAACGGGGCCTTACTAGAGCGATTTCGCCGCGCCTACCAAGAATTTTAACAAGCGGTGCAACGCAGAGCAAGACCTTAACCAACCCCCCCCCGTAATCCAAGGCGGGAGTTTGACGTACATACCGCCCGCATGTACGTTAATGGAATGACTTGTCTACTATGCACGCGTCCAGGCGCTGCGCGAGCGAATCGCTCTCTATCGTATTCTGAATCTCCAGTGTTTCGAACGCCAGCTTCAACAATGGAGGAGAAGGGGGTCAAACCGGTTAGGGCCTCCCGTTTCATGTCGTGGCTCGGCGATTCCGGTCTCGACGATCTTTTACCGAGCGCTTCACCGCCCTTCCTTGTTCCCTGACCGCGCGCGGGCAAGCTGTGGGCGGCTGACGCGTGCCATGCTATGGGTGGCAGTTTTTCAGCCAAAACCGTTTCTGGCTGACGGAGATCCAACTCTAATATCGATTAAATGGCATTCGCTCCTGTACATTGTGGTTCGGGGTACAAATGCCTGGGACAGCGGGGAATATCACGTGCTACCCCTCTCGTAGACGCATGCTACCCAAGGGTGCTAATAGTACGAGAGAGGTACACCGTTTGTTTCATGAGGCTCCTCGTTTGAATAGCTCTATACCTCTCCCAAAACCGGGTCTGGGCTGGGAACCAAAGTTCGTTACGACGAACGACCCCATGGCTTAGGTGTGCAGACGCACGCTACGATAGAAGTGGTAGCACCTTTTGGCCAAACCAATTCCTGAATGACGAGGCTCCTTAACGCAAAATCGTGGGAATGTCACTCTTGTTTCGCAAAATGTTTGTTTGTATACACCTGGGCCATTGAGTTTCTTAATCAGTTTTGCCCTTTCAGTTTGCTCAAAAACAGTTTTTAGGTGAGGTATGGAGCTCGTCAAGTGACGAGCCTCAGAAAAACAATGGTTGGTGTACGCCCTACCGTAGCGTGTGCCTGTTACCGTAATTATTTGCAAGAGCAGGATGGAAGTCCGACGATTTGGGGTTAAGGCCGCCCCGTCATTCAGAAACAAATTCGGCCAAAAGTGCCACCTCTACTCTAGCACGCGTAGAGACTGTGTACTGGGTACTGCTATGTACTGCTGCAGCAAAAATACCTACTACTGGTACACGTTTAAGCAGCAGGTATCCCACTTGTTATACATATGTCCGTAGTGCTGACAGCTCGAGTCTGACCCAGACATACCAACAACGAGCCCACGAACAAACGACGCCACGAATATAAAAACACAGAAACAAACGCCAAAATGAGTCCATCTTCCCGTGTAAATCCAGAGTGCATTACACGCATGCTAAGATAGGGGTGCACCTATATGGTTGTTCTGAGGCTTTTGACTTGAGGAGCTCCATACCTCACAAATTCCCAAACGTCGAGATAAAGAAAATGGAAGGTGCAATGCGATGAGTAATTCCATGGACTAGGGTATGCAACGAATAATATTTAGCAGAACACGGCTGACTGACATTCCGACGATATTGGGTTAAGGGGCCCCAAAACTCAGAAAGCAGAATACAGTGGGGTGTTTGTGGTATCCGGTGGCGTGATACTGGTGTGCGGATATTGACGGTTTCATGTGTTATGGGGTTTCCTATTATGCGTCGAGGCGTTATTTGATGCCTGCCTCGTGTGGGCTCGGCCGGCTGCCTTCCGAAGCAGTCGGATAAACGATATGGATTGAGTGCGTGGCAACTGGTACGCGGCCTTCATGTCAATATGATCGACTCATCATGTATGTGTGTGTGATGGGTCTTTGACGACAAGGTGCTAGCCCGAGTGGTGTGTGTATAAGGGTCCGTGACAGAAAGGTACGGCCCGTGTGTGTATTTGGTGGGTTGTAGAACGAGTTTCCATCCGTCTTCTCTATTCCTCTTCTACCACGGCATAGGGGCAAGCCGCGTAATCTGGACGGTTGCGTTCGCACGGCCGTGGTACATTAACACGATTATCGAGTCGCCGGGCTCGCAGCTGCTGCAGGGGTGCTGCTATGCCAGAGGAGGGTAAACGGCTTCGACAGCGATTGACAAAGATTGGGATGGGGATGGAGAACGCTGCTGGGAGAGCGGCATCAGAACGTGAGCTGCTTCGGCGGAAAAAGGAGGAGGTGAGGGCGAGCCTGGTAGCAGAAGAAATCGAGCTGCTTCGGCTGCGTATTGAGGAACTCGAAGCGGGGATAGAGAAAGCTACTCAAGTGCACAAGGAAATGGCCAGGCACGCCTAAACAACCACGAGCCAAGTAGCCGAAGAAATAACCAGGCAAGCCGAGGCAGCGGCAGTGCATGCTGAGGCAATGGTGAGACTAGCGGCCGAGGACGCAACCAGACGAGTGACCGCGGCCAGGGCTGGGGAAGTGAGCGATTGAGGCAGCGTGCCGGTCATGCAGCAGCAGCAGCAGTCGTAGCGACAGCAACAGTATGGTGGCACCTTGCAAAAGCATGAAATCAACCAGATTTGTCGGTGGGCGAGACTGCAGATGGTTGCGTCGGAGCTTGCTGTTACAGGTAGTGCTGTTGTCCAGGCAGAGTAGCAACAGCTATCGCCATCGCCGCGGGTAACAGATGCCGAGTCCCCTCCCACGCCCTCGCCAGCTACGATTTAACTGCTGTTGCATGACTTTGTGGTGGAGCCTGTTGTTTCTGGCGAAGTAGCTCGGCGCGAGCCTACAGTGGTGGATGAGCGTCGTGGTTTAGGTGATTTTGGGGCTCGAACGCAGAAGCAGCAGCAGGAGGGTGAAGTGGTGGAGCCTGGTGTTACTGGTGGTGGTGTTCAAGCTGAGTTGCTGCAGCAGTATGGTGTGGTGGAGCTTGTGATGCTGGTGCCGCTGGTGCTGAGGTAGAACGTCAGCATTGTTTTGTGTGTGGGGTGACTGGTGGGGTTGGGGTGCTCGAGGGAGCTGCGGCTAATGTCTACACGACGAGAAGCAGCAGCAGCAGCAGCGGTGTGGAGGGGGCGAACAGCAGCAGCAGCAGTAGCAAATGGCTGAATGGGGGATGGAATGGAAGACCCACGTTCCCTTTCGAACTCGGCAAGTATCAGCCGCACTCCCCAGGCATGTTATGTTCAACTGTAGCGTTGCTTGGTTATTGAATGTGATGGGTTGTGGAATGGTAGTTTGGTTTTTTATTTTATTTTCGTGCTGTGCCTGTGTCACCTTGATTTGTGATATCATGGTTCTACTCGCAGACAGTATGAAATGGACTTGGCTACGTGCGCATGAATCTTTTTTATTTATTGTTTGGTTGCATCGGAGAGGTTTTCATGGTACCGTGGTTTACTATCAACCATGCGATGAATGCCTTGATCGATTTGAAGTATCACGTTAAGCAGGTCAAGTCAACAATGATATTGCACTGCTGTCTACCCGGTACCATGTATATGTTCATCGCACTAATACCAGATACCAGGCATATGCTATGCTTATATTTATCAGAGTTGATTAATATCCCTCAAAGGATATTGGTGCTGGAGTTCAACTAGAGCCATGCTTGGATGCGGGCTGTGCACACATCACATACTTACCGGAGGCTTATACAGGATGGTTGGAGTTGTTAGGTGTGCTGTTGCGTGTACATCTGTTTTTCTCTAGGATGCAGGCACAAGTCACCTTTTCGCCTATGGAAATAGAGTGCGGCCAACCGGGTGTTTGAGATAGTCCACGTACGTTAGCAGAGTAGCATGCTGATTATCTCACCAAACCGTTACACGCGGAGGCGTTTTGTCGTTTTCATTCGCCCGTAGGGGGTATCTAGCAAGGGGGCTGCTAGAGTTCGATTTGAGTGGTTTGATTTTAACTGTTTTTCTATCGGAGACGTGCGATTGTTTTGCTATTTCTTACAGGGTACACAGCAGGGGGGGCGGTGCTGTCGGGCGAATCGATGTTTATGTGAAGACGGTGTTATTGATTTTGTCTGCAGGTTTTCCCAGCAGATTCTCGTTGGTTGGATTTTTCCCTTCCCGCAGTTACTGTCTTGTTTTATACAAGGAATTTAGATTGAACTTGAGATTGAGACATGTCATCGGTGGTTTTCCGTTTTACATTGGCAATAATTTATGATGGGATTTGGGATTGCCGTTTTACATTGATTGGCAACTACGATGGGATTGGGGATTTGACGTTTTACCTGGCAGTGTCTGTTGAGTTGATCGGAACCTGTTGTATCGAGCACCGAATAGGGAGGCTGTTTGTGGTATCCGGTGGCGTGATTATGGTGTGCGGATATTGACCGGTTAATGTGTCATGGGGTTTCCTATTTACATTGCTCTCGTGTGTGCCATCTCACAACGTGCACCGTGAGTGAGCTACAACCATGAACACACGACGAACCTACCGAGTATACAACACATTTCCGACGTCGAATGATTGCTGTTGCTGGGAGGTAGGACACATGCTACGGTAATAGAGGTGCAGCCGTGTTTTTTCTTAGGCTCCTCACTCGCGGAGCTTTGTTTTTTACCTTCCCCAGAAACCGCTTTCGGGTCTGAAAGGTCAACCCGATCAACAAACCCATGACCTAGGTATACAACAAGTCATGTTGCGAAACAAGAATGACGTTCCGACCAATTTGGGTTAATAGGTTAGGAGCCTCGTCATTCAGAAAACATGTGTTACCAAAAAGCGCTGCCTCTATACCGAAGCACGCGACGTAGGCCCGAGTTCTAGGTTATCCCGGTTTTAGCGGTTTCGCGGTTCTGGATACTGTAAATGCATACCGGTATGTTGTTAGACTGGTACCAGGGACTGGCTGTGCTCGAGTTTGTGATGCCGATTTATGTGTCCTGATATATCTAAACGAAGCAGACTCGAGTGTAATAATTTGCTACTGCCACGGCAAACGGCAGAAATTACGCTGCCGCCCATATTACGCCGCCCCACACATGCTTTAAACTGTAGAATATACTTCGTAGCATACTCGATGTGGTTACATAGACTATACGTTTGGGGCCATATAATACCACGGCCAACACGCTCCGCCTTTCCCCAGATCGCAGCCTTACGCAAAGTTAGGACACGCGCGTTTCATATTCTGACGTCAATGCCATCGCGAAGTGTTGAAGGCAATCTGACACATTCTACGATAGAGGTTCACATTTTCTTTCTGAAGCTCCTCAATTGAGGAGCTCTCAACCCTCACCGAAAAAACGATTTTGAGCAAACTGAAAGAGCAATGCGATAGACAAACCCATGGCCTATCGATAGAAAACAAACATATTGGAAAGATGGAACGATGTTCGGACGACTTTGGGTTAAGGAGCCCCGTCATCCAGAAAATAAAAATGCCAAAAATGCTACCTCTATCGTAGAAGGCGTCATCTCGAATCATGCATTCTGCTGCGGGCCGCATTTTTCTTGGTGACATGGTTCATGTTCTACGAGGAAAGGGAGGGCGCGGTTGTGTGTATCGGTAGAATAGCCAGATAGCTCTGGGTAACGTCGCCAGGGTCGTGCTGACTAACCCCGTGGTAGAGGCACGACTATCGAGATACGACGTACGCCCGCGCATAAGCACTACATACAGCGTAACGGTGTACACACAGTTTAACTACGTCGGGACTGAGTTCAAACAAAAACGTTTTGCCAGAGGTGCAAGCCGAAACTGAGTCGGACTTACAGTAGATGCACGGTACATTTACGGTACATTGTTTTCTCGCCCCTACCAAGAGCAAAATTGTGGAAAAAGTGCGGACATTGTACGAGAACGTGTCCGGGATTGTTTTGGGGCGATGAAGCGGACGAACCGCCTCTGTCGTGACGCAAGCTGTCGTCTCTATGGCGGGCACTATGAATGCCCTAAAGGTCTGTCTTCGAGCCACTGCACGTAGCGCTGTACTCAGCTGCAAAAGCATGCGTACCCGGTGCGCGTCTTCCCTACACCTTCTTCGTAGAGTGTTTGTTAGACACCGTACGTAGCAACGTTGTTGTGGAACTGCACGAAAACAGTTTGGATAAACTACTTGGGATTACAATGGTGCACACTTATAGCTTTATAGTTTCGCAGTCATGGCACTTCTTGTGTACATAGCACACGAGTAAACAACTTACGTCGGAGAAAACACATCGGGTGAATGTATACACATTTTGTATGTGGCATACTGCGGAGTATATGTTTATCACGGTCACTGTTAAAATTTATATACTTTAAATAGTACCCCAGGGCCAAACGGGACTCGGAGAGAACACCTGTAAGGTGTTTTTGCCGCCGCTGCTGCTGTGCAAAGTTGCTGAAAACACAACAAAAAGAACCCCCGCAGAACTGTGAACGCCGAACATCATTTTTCTCAGTACTACTACTACATTGTGCTGCTGCTGCTGCTGCTGCTGCTGCTGCTGCTGCTGCTGCTGCTGCTGCTGCTGCTGCTGCTGCTTTCGAAAGTGCGAGATGTGCA
Source organism: Alaria marginata (assembly GCA_037833945.1). Taxonomy (NCBI): domain Eukaryota; class Phaeophyceae; order Laminariales; family Alariaceae; genus Alaria; species Alaria marginata. Next base: position 3,937 of record JBBMKB010023119.1, on the reverse strand, counting down.
TGCCAAATATGAAATCCCGAGAGTACTACGGACGTATACTTGTTGAGGTACAGCATTACTGCTGTTTTTGTTGTTCGTGTCATTGTGGAAGATGCCACACGGTGAAGCTCTTCGAACTTGGGGCGCAATTTCAACATAACCTACAGTACAGAACACGTGCTGCAACAAAGCAACAGAGTAATAGAGAAAATGAAGGCTGGCAACATATTGAGAGCAATATAAGCACTATGGGAGCCGTTACACACTGAACTTAGTGCAGAGTGCGCCGTCTCCAAACAAATAAGAAACCCAGAGCCTGGCTTATAGTATTTATCATTATTGTTACTAAGTACGCGCTCGGTACTGAAATGTAGTAGGTATCGAATGTCGGGTGGTGTTTTATAACAATTTAGTTCAAATACGTCAGCGTTCTGTGCGGATGTATAAATTCCAGAATCCAGACGCGCCCGCTTTCTTCCGTCAAAGTCGCCCCGCCCCACGCCACACGGCGCCGGTTTCGTTATTTCGCCGTCATTATAGAAATACGTCAGCTGCGATTTTAGACGGGTGGGTTTGCTGACGGGTCGATACTCAACTTGGCAAGCTGCGTGATGCGCCGGGGTGGCTCTTTGTTTTTACACATGATGAGCAGTTTTGTTTTTTTTGTAAACGGGTGAAAAAGAGCACCCATCCTATGTTATGTAGCAAAATACACCAGGTGTACCTGGTACTGGTATATCACAAGCGCGAGTAAGTGCCTTGCCGATGATGTGTCCACGTATTTTTCTGTATACCCTCTTCACTTCCAAGTACTGCGCACACATACATGTGGAAAGTCATAATAATAATAGTGTTTCCGTAATGTTGTTACCGGTAGTCTATACTATCAATAGGAACAACTACGGCAATAGCTCTATAAGAAAGCCAGCCTGAGTACATATATGAAAGTCGTCGGACAAAAGTGTGCGTGGAACGCGCCTATTCTCAGCTAAGGGATCCAGGCTGAACCGGCTCTCCTGTATCTTACGTACCTTACTATTAATATTATGCGTTTCCTTAGAAGCTATTTCCAATGGTGGTGCCCTGTACCGTTTTTTTTAACCTAATTGAACATAGTGTGAAATATATATCCACCACCACTGAGCGATCACTCAGCGCTGACTGATAGCGACAAAATTGGTCACTGAGTACCTGCACTTCTAACACTTGCCAGGTGTATAGAGGGGCTGTCAAAGTTGTGCCGGACAGAGTAGTGGCGAGTTATTGATTTCAAAGCATATAGTAACCCTCTCGAGGTGTATATGAGATTCAGACTTTAATCGAAAACTCATATTTGCAAGTTGCGTGCGATATACTTCGACCACGTGAGTAATTTACGACCTGTATTCAAGGGTGCAGATCGGTGACTCCTCTGAGTCATATATAGCACCAGGGGGGTGGACAACAGGACAGGCTTAAGAAGACGGCCGGCCGTTTTCCGTCGATAGGGACAGGGTCAAAATACGGCGTACACCCACGGCACACTGGCAGGGGTATCTTCCCTGTTTAAACAAAGAAAGAGAAAGTCCACCCTTTGACGAACCGCAAACTTACCTCAATATGTATTGTAGGTTGTCTTGACTGACACTAAACTTTTATTTTCGTTTTTAGTGCCTGGAACACGCAGCCCTATCATACACACACTTTGAAAGCAGGCCACATTTTCCCCTAAATAAGTGGCACGTCTCCTGGCGTATTCGCTTTTAAGAGACGCAAAATGGTTTGTCATTTCACACGAGAACCTAAAGGGGGTGCAAAATGTTCAGCTCCGAGGGTGGGGTGAGGTCCGGGCGTGCCATCAGCGTCCGAAGGGAGAGCACAGTTCTGAAAAATCTTCGGTCTACGAAAATAAGTATGATGCCCGTGTCTACGATGGTTGCCGTCATCGCTCATTTAAAGCGGCTGGGGCAGGCGATGCCGGCGTGTCTCTCTTTACGCAGTTTTTTTCTAGGATTCCCCCGAGATGTTTCCCTCTGGCGAAAACAATGTTTTTGTTGTCGCAGTGTGACTCATTGATGGTGATACTCGCTGAAGTTCAACCTCCTAACAGGTATACGACATAGCAGTAGTAGTCGGAAAGTAGGTTATCCCTTCGTCGCCTTGTTGTGGAGCTGTGGGCGATGTGGCTCTGCTGAGTATTTGTGTGTGTTCATTGAAAGCAGAATCATGCCATACCAGATATCAAATTAGTAAGGATAAAATGTTATAGAGCTAGAAAATATGCGACACCCAACCCGCCCCCATGGCGGTGGCGCCACGGTGAAGCGAGAAGTTTCTTAACAAAATAAAAAAAAAAATACCAAGAAATATATTATGATGATCGTGGTCTTTTGTCCTACGCCCATGCATGGTATCACGTTATGACATACTGTACCTGGTGCGACAACGGCAGCAGCGCGGATATATTTTGAGCTGAACGCACACGAACAACAGCAAATAGAAGCAGCGCGACAGACAGCCGACGAGCCTCATGCTGGACAAGAGAGACCGCGACGCAGAAACAACGGCAGCGTCACGAATAACAGACTTCAGTATATATGAACAAACCCAGGATTGGAAACAGCGAAAAGAGCTGGAAGAAAAGAACAGAAGGTACGAAAAAATATCATAACGATACTACTCGGACTGTGCTCGCTCGTGTATGCGTGGTATCATAGGCTACAGCAGCAGCAGCAGCAGAAGCAACAGCGGCAGTAGTGAGACAGGCCCTGAGCTGTGATTTTTTTAACAGCACAGGAGGCAGTGTGATAGACAGCTCACGAAATTATAGTGGACAAAACCGAACATTGTGCCTGTTGTCATTTTCGACGATCTATTTCGCCATACGCTTTGCTTTTAATTCTTAGCCAGCGCATCCTATTTTGGGTGATCCACTGTCCATTTTGTTATTTGTGATCCACTAGGCGGGTGATCCAGCCGTCATTTAAATTTTGGTGATCTGCTAGCCCGGTGATCCAGATGCCATAATTGTCTACGTGATCCACGAAGCATGTTGATTTATGAACACACTACAGTGTGACAGGTACAAAAGGCGATGGAAAATCCAACAAAACAAAATCGGAATATACAGGAATCCGAAAAGATGCTCGGACAAAAGTACACTCAAGAATCCCGACGATTGTTCGTATGGACCCAGGCCTGTGTTTCGAGGTGGTTCCTGGCGAAAGAGACACCATGATATTTGTGCTGCTCCGAGCGTTGTTTTGCGTCAACTTAAGAGGTGAAACGTGGTGTCGGACAAGCAGCCAGACGTGAGGGGAAAACAGGTAGGTACTGTTCGAGTTTGTGGGAGAAAAAATAAACAAGGTATATTTTTTGGCCCCAAAAACAAAAACAGGCCTCAGGACAAGGATACGCACAGGAGCCCCGATGAGTGTTTGTATGAACACAGACTTGCGTTACTTGACGCTTCCTGGCGAAAGAGACACCTTACGGTTTGTGGTGTTCCGAGCGTTGCATTGTGCCAACTCGCGGTGTGATTCATAATGTCGGACACGCAGACAGGCGTGAGGAGAAAAGGGGCTTTCCGAGTGAACGTGGAGAAAAACCATTTTTTCCGCGAAAAAAAAAACGGGTTCGGACAAAGTTACGCAGGTACCCCGAGGATTGTTCGGACGATTACAGGCTGCGAGACGCTTCCTGGCGAAAGGGGCACCTTAAGGTTTGGGCTGCTCCGAGCGTCGTACTGTGCCAACTTCCGGTGTGAAGCATCGTGTCGGACACGCAGACGGGCGTGAGGAGAACAGAGGCTTTCCGAATGTATGTGCGGAACAAATATGTTTCCCACAAAAATTGTTTTTTTCGAGTCTCACTCTAATCTATTTTCACTAACAATATTTGGTCCTAATTGATTTCAGGGTTATATAAACCAAATTATTCTGCATAAAGGGGGGGGTGAAATTAATTAATTATTTTTGAT
>JBBMKB010023008.1:0-16878 GCA_037833945.1 Alaria marginata | reverse complement strand
TTTGTGCTCAGCAAGGACGCCACTCTAAATCCTATATAATAGTGTTTTAAGAGCCTGTGCTCAACGTTGACATCACAGTAAGCCGGAAGCCTTAGCTAAAATAGGAGTTTCTTAACTGCTGTCGCGTACTGTATATACGTCCCGTATAACACGCAGCTTGCAATGCTGTATGATATCATACGTGCCTTGTACCGGTATAACTTTTGACGAAATTCTCGATCTCAAGCTGTCTTGATCATGTATGAAAAAACGACCTGGTACGTGAAACATTCATTCAGCCGTTTGGTTGGTTGGCCCTGTTCATACAAAACTCAGCGAAGAGTAAAACCTGCACCGAGCCCTAACCAACCTCAAAACATCGGTACGTATACACAATACTCTTCAAGAAGTACTACTGTGCTGTACCTTCAGCTGGTGCCCTACGCCGTGAATTGGGAGCAGTCTATCCGCCGGCGTCGAGCACAGGAGGAGCTTCACCACGCGAAGACAGTGGGCCAGGGATCCTCGTTTGACGGCAAGTCCCACGAGCGCTCCCAGCACATCTCCTTGCTGCTTATCCGATAGCTCATGCTCGTCCCCCAGCAGCAGCTCTTCTGCTGCCGAAGTGATTGCTTCGACAACCCCATCAGGCATGCCTCCTCCGGCAGCTGCAACTCCACCTATAAAAGATCGTCGGAAGGAATGGGATGGGTATAGAGCCTGATGGAGCCTTCGCCGCCTTACAAGAACCTCACGGACGTTGTTGTTACAGCAGCAGCGATACCACTGACCATAACTACTGAGCTAACAGTCAGCGCTGACTGTTGCCTCAGTGATTATGATGTACGGATCTCTACAGTATCAGATGTTGTGTACGTACAATATCCTTGTTCAGGTCGTTATGTTTTTACGCAGCAGTAGCTCCCGTTTAGGGTTAACACATACTCACCCCTGGTTCCTGGTGCGGAGTATAACCTCTCTTCTCATACGAAGTATACGTATACCGGGTACTTTACAAAAAAAAGTAGTAATTCCTACGGTAGTAGTTAAGTAAATCCCAAGCTCACCACAATCGCTGTGGGAAGGACCATCATCCGCTGGAAGCTGCTCGTTTGTTTGATTGTCTCGAGGACGTCGGGAGTGTGGCGATAAAGACAACAACGGCGTGTTTGATATCATGGACGGGACCTGTCTGATCAGCTTCAGGATTCCTGCGGTGTTCTTGTTCCGCCGAAGAGATCCAAGCAGGCGGAAAAAGAGCAAGATGCCTATCCGAGCGCCGAGGCCCTCCTCCTGCTTTCCACTCTCGCCCGCCGCCGACAGCAGTAGTGCATTCGAGCACGCCGCCCGGCCATCGAACGCATCCACTACATCCGATTGAAGGATCCCACCGCACAGCGATCGATCTTCTTGCAAGTACTTGAATTTCGAAAGCAGTACGATGGACAAATCCTGCAGTCGTTCAGGGAACGTTCGCTCAAGATTCAATCGCTCAATATTTGAAAGGTAGGTCGGATCGTTGTAGCAGGGAGGCCCACAAACGGAGGAGGGCCCAGCTTCCACCACCGTCCTGGTACCTTGGGAGTGATCGACGTCCCAGCACACCCGCCGTGAGAGAGTCGGGTGCGGCAGGGCCAGCTTTCCACAGTGCATGCATGCATTGCTGCTGCTTTCGTCGAACGACTCCGTGCGGCGAAAAAATGCCCGAGGAAATTCGCAAGAGGTCGGCACCACAATTGTACTGATATTAGTGTGTTTGAGTGCATTCGAGCAGGATGAGAAAGCGTCACGCTCGATGGTCGACGTCTGCAGGCGTTGTCCGAGTACGCTGCGGTGTAGAGGACGGCAGCAGATGGCGGGGGGGCTTCCACCGGTCTCCATGCCTTCGCATGACGAGTTATATACCCAGCGGCGTGTTGAAAGATCGTGTTGTTGAAGTGAAGGACGAGCAGCGATCGAAAGATTTGAAAGATCGCGAGCAAAGAGTGCAAAAATGGTCGATGTGGCAGTTACATTTTGTTTTTAAAACACGTTTTTCGGTTTCAAGTTTGGTCGACGTCAGTCGTATTAATAGTCGTTTTTTCCGAGTGGGAGTATACTGCGGAAATCGAGGACGGCAGACAGCAGATAGATGGCGGCGGGGCTTCCACCGGTTTCCATGCCTTCGCATGACGAGTTTTGTCGTATCCAGTGCCGATCACCGACGACGTGTTGAAAGATCGCGTTGTTGACGTGAAAAGGCCGAGCAGCGATCGGAAGATACTATATAGTATCTATCGTCGAAAGATCGAAAGATCGAACAAAGTACAAAATGAAAATTGGTCGATTGTGGCAGTTATATTATTATCGTTACCCTCCGACGTGTTGTAGCGTAGATGCCGTTCCGATATAAATCGAATATCCTTCCGTAAAGCAGTATAGTTATTAATAGTATCTCTCGTTTGTATGATGTGTCTCTCTTCCCACCATTTCCCACTTTCTCTTCCCCACACAAAAAAAATGAAAATAAAAACAAACGCGTTTCCTTGGTATTTCTCGGGTTCGAGTTTCAACGTTTCACCAAGATCCAAGATTGATTGTCGAAACAACGGACGCGCAAAACTGCTTGAAAAACGGGCTACCTTACAGCAGCAGTATTCCAATAGTTTGCTGTACAAAGCCACGGTGTAACGGCAGCATTCCTACGAAGGACGTTAGGTTAGTACGAGCGTATGCACCCAACCCTGGCTTGTAAAACACTGGTACTACGCTGCCGAGCACTCAATTTTGTTGTTGGGCTGTACTCGTTCGTCTACTTTGTCTAGTCGAAACTCAAGTACTTTGGAATCGTCGGTCAAGCGAGCGTTTTCGACGAAATTTCCTTTTTATCGATCTCACAGCTGAGGTGTGTTTTTTATTTTTCTTAATATATGACATCTGTGAGGTGATTTCCCCTAACCGTCAAATAAATGGCGCCATTCAGCCTCCCGTGAAAAGGCGACCGTCTATCATACGTAATTTATCAACTGTACTGCAACGCCAATTCATGGGATTGACGTCCTTTTCCCTAGATATTTATGAGCTGCTTTTAAATTTACTGTGTGTGGCGGATAACCCCCTATATATGCGGTCAAAGGGCGCCATTCAGCGTAACAAAATAGACCGCCTATCAACCAATCTGCAGCGGCAAGGGGATCGGTCTACTGTTTCCCCCTAGATTATAGACTGTACGCGGGATAATAGGGACCGCGCACTGTTTCCTAATATTTTTCTTTTGTCGATAAATATTGTAGAGACACAGCACACCGCATCACGCCGACCCAATGGGATTGACCTATTTTTCCCTAGATAATATGCAAGGTGCTTCCTGCGGTGGATTTTCCCTATGATGATGATATTGACGATGTCCTCACCTTAGCTCATATCCCTGACAACTAGCCCATGGTCACAAAAAAGGCTAAGATACAGCATCCCGATGGAAGGAACAAAAAGGCACCCGTTGGTACAAAAAATAATACGTGCGCCGCAGTGTCATACCAATACATAAAGGGAACGCGCCAGCTGGTGCCAACACCCCTGATATATACAGCTCAGGCTGGGTTTCATATTTGAAAAATGCGTTCAAAACTAACTTCAGTATAATAATGGCTCCCGATTTCTTGTTCTCCTGCAATTATGAGCCTGGCTTTCGTATTGCCCTGTTTCTCAATATGAATATTATAGTAGGTGTCCTGCACTATAGACCCTTTTCTGTCGTTCTCATCAAGAGGCAGGAAATCAGTTTTCGAAACAGAGACCCCTGGGCAATCCCTGAGGAATAGTCCTTGAAACCCTGGACCGGCTCGTGCTCACCATCGGTGATGAAAAATAACAAAATAAAATACCATTAACTGGGCGCTATTTTCCCATCGAAGTGTTTGTCCTCCAGAGCCTGCCCAAGAAGGCGCAAGGACAGGGAAGAGCAAGCGAAAGCTCGAGCGGGATCATGAAACAATGGGTCCATATTGATAACTCTTGTTTGTGCAGGAAGCAAGGCAGGTAGGTATAACTCGTTTCTATGGCCGGCTTTCACCCAGGAACAAGGGCAGGGATTATAGGCAGAAAATACGTGTGGGGTTCGATGTCTCTAAAACATCTAAGCACGCGCATCATCATCATTCACAAACGGCAGCAGAACTTGCACTGCACGAACAACGTCACCAGGCTTTCTTACTCTACAATAGCTACCCACGGTTAGAGCCAGCGACATGTTACAAGTTACAAATGTCAAGCATTACCAATATACCAGGTATGCACTAACATCACCACTGGGAGCTTTCTTCTACCCCCTCCCCCGACCCCTCCTGACAAATACACACGAGCTCCTCAGGGATGACGGACACGCTGGGGGCATACGGAATATCCTCTGCACAACCACCACCACAACTCCGCCGCCATTGTTATGTCCCTTACCCCGGCATTCGTCCACCTTTTAGACCGGGACACCCTACTGTTACGGCACTACTCGTATTGGGAATTAGCCTGCTGGACTACGAGTAAAGGTAAAAGGTTAACCTATTGCCCACCCAAACTAACCCTCCTGACACTCTCCCCGTCTGGGTACCGCCTCCACCCGCACATCTTCAGTGTCGGCGAAGGATTCGGGATCTGGCGGCCAAGGCAAAGCCTTTTCCTCAGCGGCAAGACTCCAGACCAATTTTTCGCCCCCGTACAACACTTCAACCGGCCACGGCACAATGCCCAGCCAGATCTTCAGCGACTCCGCAATGGCCGCAGAATTATCGGCAAGCTCTAGCCGCTTCCAGTATTGGCGTGTTCGAATAGGCTCGACAGGCGAAACTGCTGTCATCGAAGTAGCCGTGACAGGACACTCCTCCTCCCGCCTGGCGGCGGCGTTATCGCCCCCTGGTGCAGGAGCGCCCTGCTTGTTCTTCGGAGCTAACCGATGCCCCCCCAAGCGGAACACCTGTTGTGTGGTGTGATTTAGGGTCGTGAAACGTGTGTTAAACCACGTAGTACACGCGATCGAAGTATCACGCGCAGCTTGCGAAGACGAAATTCGACGAAATCCTCGATCTCACAGCTGACGTGTCGTTAATATTTTTATAAAAACGTTTTTCATTTCTTTATATAGATGCAGGACAGGTCTACCTAGGGGCCCCAGCTGCGGTTGTCGGGCGACATCACCGACGACCGACGTCCTAGATGTTGGTTTCTGCGGAGCGTATCTGCCAAAACATTTGGAGCGATTCGAGTGGCGCGCGGACTGTGACCATTTTCATTAACTGTCTTGACGATCAAAGGAAGACCCAGAAATGTTATTGATTTAATCGCGATAACCAAAACCGATACATATTGCGTAAACACATGTTTCAGAAGCTCGGGCGGAGTAAGCCGACTTAGCCTTCTCCATGCTACTGGACCCATGCACCCTCCAGATATTATTTTCTAGAGATATCATTATGTTCCACGATCGAGGGAAACGATTTCAAAACTGGTACTGGCGGGTGCTACAATTGGGGTAAAGTACCTCTTTTCGTCCAAACCATTTCTGGTTGACGGGGCTCCTTACCTATTAAACTAAAGTCGCTGGAAGCTTGTTTATGTTTTGCACCATTAATAGTATCCAGTCTACACCTGGGCTATGGTATTGCCCATCGGGTTTAGCATACCATGTTTTTCAAAAGACAGATTTTGGGTTAGGTGCGCCCCTATCCCCTACAGTAGCACTCGCCTACTGGGTCTTGAGGGAATTACCGAACGTAAAAACATACTGCACCGTTTATCCCATTCAGTAGGGGTGGAGACTTATTTTCTGAGCTCCTGACATGAGGAGATCATCAATCATCAATCAATACCTCACCGGAAACATGAGTTCGAAGAATTATTTTCGCGCAACCCAGCCCAACGTTTCTGTGCGCTAGTGTTACACTAGTAAAAATGATCATACCACCGAGAGTTCCTTGCTTGAGGAGATCAATCGGTCAGAAACCGTTGGGCCAGAAAGTGGTACCCCTACCGTGGGGCTAGTCTTTGCGCAGCTCACCTTCAGCAGTTCCTTCCGTCTCTCCAGCATACCCACAATCTCAACAACGCCACAAATAGCCGCCCACAAAATGCTGAGCCTAGTCACCGTGGCAGCGTAGTGCCTACGTTGCAAGTCTTCGCCATCCTCCTTCGTGAACCTGTATCATCGTGAGCATAGGAGAGCAGTCGTCGAAAGACGGGACCCGACTAGAGTTTGTCATGTTTTCCAAAAGTAACAATTAATGTGGGGGGGGGGTAATGGTTAGATAGTATTGTTTTTGTTTCGGGGAGATGGCACTGCTGTATGCGTTAAACGGGGGCAACGAACAATTCATAGGTAAGTGGAATGTTTTGGTCGGGAAGACAATCCTATACCAGCACGAAGTATCAATTAGATGCCTTGTTCGGACACACAAAATGCGAGCATTCCTATAATATAGTGGGGGAAACCTTGTATACGCACCCCGGGCGCGATCTTTCACCTCACCCCCCATCACCTGTCAATCACTCAACATCATCAAATGTCATCAAGGTGCCCACCTTTTCCTCTCGTCCTTCGAACACCCTAGCAGCGCACCAGCAGACGCTACCAAACCCTGGGCTTCCCGGAAGCAATGTCGAAGGTGTTCCCCCGTGAGGTTGCCCGTGACAGCTGCAAATAATTTGCCTTCCAGGGAAGCCTCGATCTTATCCGCTACCTCGCGAAAACGTCTGGTGCCCACCTTCGTCAGTGGTCGTGTCCACGGATAAGAGAGGCGCACATTGCAAGAAAACCGATACTTCAGCACTCCCCGTTGTTGTGCATTTCGACGACCAGAGAGCAACAAAAATACACAAACAAAAAAGGGGGAGTGGTCTGATCGCAACGAAGGCTGTGCGCAGATGTTTTCAGTATTTACGCTGTGTTTTTTCGAAAACTCCAATACCGCTGTACGTATAATTTATAGACACCCGAAGCTTGGCCCTAGGTGCTCGAAATAGCACGAAGAAAAGGGCTGACTTTCCGAAAAAAAAAAGAGAATGTGAATGGTTGGTCTCTCTCCCAACCAACCTGAAATCCGCGAAATCTCCCTGTTACCTCCTTCCAATCCATTTCCACCGGGCGGTCTGCGTCCGCAGCAACCCCTCTCCACCGATTTCGAGTTTTACGCTTGCGATCGCGAGTGCTGTCCACTTCTCCAGGGGAGGCCATTGTAAAAGTGCCGCCCCTCTCCTTCCCCTCATTCCATCCTGCATTGCATGATCTACGGCTTGCAGAATCACACGATCTAGGACTTGCGGCATTGCGCGATCTAAGCCTGGCAGGGTGATCCTCACCGACACCGTCGGCGTAGACAGGCGATTCAGGATCCCATACACGCGACCTCCGCGACCTCTCCGCGTAGCCCCTGTCAGTGCGAAGCGTGCGAAGGATATTCGGCAGACGGGGTGCCCTGATTAAAAAGGTCGTGGAGACCGACAAGCTACCGGAAAGTAATCACCCACAGCGGAAAAGGAATGGTTTAACAAGAAGGCACGACTGATTTTGGCTGACGAGAAAAGGCGCAAAAAGGGGGGCAGTGGCATATCGATTTCATCCATTCCCCGTTCTATCACAGCGGTGGGATCACGTTCTGGGAGGATGTCAGTCTGCATCGTGCAAATATGTTTGGCTACTGCTGTTGGCATTTTCCCGCGAGTGTGTGCACCACGCCAAAGGAAACCAACCCGACTACCCCGCGCCCTCGCTTTCACGACTGGCCAGCGCACCTGAAGACACTGTGTCTCTGGTGTATCCGTTTCCAGCTTCTCGCGCGCAGACGATCCTCCAGCTCTCCAAGGGGAACAGCCTCCCGCTCTCCCCGCCCGCTCAAACGCCTGACCCCCCCCCGCCCTTGCACTCGGCGTCGACAGGCGTACTGCACACAGCGCCTGCCATACCCCTCACACCATCTCTTTCAGTCGCGGTCTCCGTAACATCGCCGGCCGTTTTCGCCGCTACCTGTCGTGAAGGATTGTCCTTCGCCATATTTCGCGAAAGGTTATCCGCTGCTACCTTTCGTGAAGGTTTATCCGTCGGTACCTTTCGCGAAGGTTCATCTCGTCGACGAGAGAGGTGGTGGGACGGACCGGGTCTTCTCGGCCTCGCCGGCCACGCGGAACCCTTGTAAGCTAAGTCTGACGACGGCTGACATAGCCGCGCCCAGAGCACCGTAACCCCGGGTCCGCTTCGCACGTTGAGATCCAGGGATTGGCTACTGCACTCCTCCAGAGATCGGCTACTACATTCCTCCAGGGGTTGGCTAGCGCGCTTCTGCTCTTGCTCGGGCGCGATATCTGCAGGTTTCCGTACGTCAAGCCCGTCAATGCCCTCAGGGACAGCGCTCGTAGCTCCAGACGCGGTGGAGGGTCGCTGCGAAGGGGCGCGAAATCGACGCTGGACTTTTGGCGCGGCGGAGTGCGGCCTCTTGGTGTTGCTGCTTGAGACAGTCCGGCCGCTGGTCGGCGGATCTACCCTCGCCGACCAGACACGCCGCTGCCTTCCATGGTCGGTACCCCCAGGACGTCTTCGAAGAGGCGTGTCAGTGTCAGTGCATGCTCCAGGGTTGCGAGGGGCTTGCCCCGACTGCCACGCTGGTCGGAGGGCGGGTTCAACTCGTGGGAACGGCTCGTTGCTGTACGTAGAGAAGGCGTTATGCAACGATGCGTCGGGGGGTTGTGCCGCCAACACGCGCTTGGCACTTGGACCGACAATATCTATGAACGGTGTCCGTCGACGTGAGGGAGCTGTGTGCGGTCTCCCCCCCCCCCCCCCTCCTCCCCCGCCTGGCCTACTGTCTGGCCATTGCCCTCCATCTTCCTGCGCTTTGGGGTTTCCAGTATCCTCGTTTAAGGGGCCCGCTTTCTTTTCCGAGGCGGATCTGACAGGCGGTCGGTGATCCCGAGGGGCAAACGCCTGCCATGGCTCGTGTGCGATGTGCTTGCCGCCAGGCCTCCAGGGGCAAACCACTTTTCGCCTGTCTGCCGCGATCTCGGCAACCAGCTGTTTTCGGTGCTTCTGGATTTTCCTCAAGCTATCTGGATTTTTCCGCCAGCTGTCGGGGAGACACTTCGCGTCTTTCCCGAGGTCGTCAACAATCTGCGTTTTCGTCACGAGAAGAGCGGTAGAGAGACTCGTGTGGCCGCGTTCACGATTTTTCGTTGCGCCACGGCTAGCTTTAACATATTGTATCTCTGTTATAAAATCATTACAAATACGCCAGCTGTGAGTTTTACGGATTGAAAGGCCGATGTTCGACTTTGCAAGCTGCGTGGTACGTCAGATTCGCGTGTAGGTATCACATTACTGAGATGGAGAGTGAAGGATTCGCCACAGAATAAAGCGATGATTCCCAACAGGCCTATGCTTTCGACCTACGCCATAGGAAATCTGAAGTAAAGTCGGGAACGGCGATCGATTTCGGGCTGGGGGTAGGCAGAGGGTACGAAAAACCGTGACTGAATTGTGAGCCTCAGTGGATCAACACAAGCATCGCAATTTGCGCAATGCCCCAACAATGCCTCATGGGTCCCGTCACAGATCCGCCTCATCGCAGACACACCCGTCACCGTCAAACCGAGCATAGAACCGTGACACCTAGGTTTGGCGTTAGTGCGGTATACACGCCTGCTCGTGTCCAGTAGCCCATTTTTTCTAGCCTTTGTTTAACCCCTTCATGAATTGCAGCCAACTTTTGGGGGGGGGAAATACTAGGAAGTAATGTCGGGTCATTTTTGACGTGGTAGAAAGGTTGACGTCTCCGTGTTCATTTTGACAGGAGCTCCGATCAAAGCCTGGTTTGGCTGCCTGACCCACCGAACCGCACCTGCTTGGTTTCTTCCTCGTCCAATCCCGCGACTTTTTCCATGAGCGCGTTGTCCTTGCCCCTGACTTGAGCCTGGTGAGTGCGGCAGCAGGCTGAAAGTCAGAAGGACTTTACACAGGTGGAAGGGGGGTACGCGACAAACCTGGTATCTAGCAGGAGAAACTTAAGAAGTGCCACTCTGGACGGAAATGTATGGACTGTTTGATATCCATGCAAGTAACCCCATCGGTCCTTGTATTTCCATCCATAGTGGGATACAACAGTTTAAGTGGGTGTCGTTATGGTGCGACCGTAGCCTGATGCCTCCAACATTCGTCTGCCCGCCTTGCCTTCACGGGTAACGCGGCAGCGCAGGAAACGGTCCAGAATTGCCAACCAGCGCATGTCCTGTCCAGAACCGCATCCGATACAGCACGTACTGTCTTTGTGTTTATCGTTTTGTGAAAGCCGGGTATACGTATTGCGCTTTGAAATTCGATGTACACTACTCTAATTTTCCCGGGTTATCACTCTGTACCCCTTTTAGGACTGTATTGTACCCCTTTTGGGCATACATTATTCCGAACTTTGAGTCAAATATATGTTCTGTACAGTGCAGGGGTAATTTTTTTAGATAGCTGGTTTTTGTTCGTTGGTCTTGGGAACGGTAGCAACGCTGATTGATCCCACCATTCCTTAGTACCTCGAAAGATTGCGCGAATTTTCCGCGGAGCTGCTCGGGGCTCTTTTTTCGTCGTGCGGTACTCGAGCTTTGCCTTCCAGGGCTATTCTCTCGGCCGACCCTCCTCTTCTGCCGGTAGACCCCCACCCCGCCTGAGGTGCTGACGACTTGTTCCTCGATGTCTTGAAGGGTAGCCGGATCGGTGTTCTTGAGCGCGTTCTGCAAGTCCTCATCTTTCTTGGAAATGGCGCCCACGAAGTCGTCGTGTGCGACGTGAAATCGTTGCCTAGCCTTGAATCCGTACCTGTCGAGAAGGTAAGATAATATTTATACGAAGGTGCTGCTAGCCCGGGTCGAAATAACCGTTCTCAATACGGTAATGGTCCCTCTATAGAGCCGGTAGAATAGTGCAGGTTGCCCCCGCTATAGGGCCTGTGAAATATATAGCTTGGCACAGATGGGATACCCAGTAGTGGCAGTATGCGGAGTCCTGCCAGTTACCAGTATAGTGCCGGTATTTACAGCTGGCACTTACCGGCACTATAGAGGGACCATTACTGTATACACTGTTCCCGTTCCATTTCACATTTTTTGTTCTTTGCGGCCCTTGACAGGACACTTTTAACCCCTTCCCTCATGTTTTTTTCAGAACTCCTACCGCAAGACTTCTCAATCGCTTGCAAAAACAGCTTTCGTGATGAGCCCCGCAGGTTAATTTGCAAAAACTACACGTGTATCTCCGAAATCTCTTCAAATCAACAGCCGAAGCCCGTCTCTCGTGACCGATGCTACATGGTTGATATCGATACCGCTGCTCTTTCGATGGGATGTTTTACCTCGACGCACTCTCAAAACACGTTGAACGTGCTACACCCCGTACGAACTATTTCCTGGCCGCGGTTTTCCCATGGGTTAATTTGTTTTACAATATTTTTGTGATTGGTAGACAATGCTCGCTCGACCTGTGGCGTCATCCAGGGCCGAGACGCCAATTTTCGGAAAATCTAATACATTCAATCTCGGTGTGGATGATGACGACACCCTTTTTTGGTAATATTTTTTCTTACTATAGTGTTTGAGGAACAAGCTCGGAATTTTCTGACTGGATAGGTTCGAAGATTTGCCGTCGCGTTCCACTCACGTGCGTGTCCTCTCTTTCTGCTCGTCGGTTCGGTGGAGCTCGTTCGAAACCGGCCCGCCCTCTTCCGGGATGAGCCTACCGTCATCGTCGTAAGCTCCCGGGTTTCGGTACTCCGCTTTTAGAAGTTCCAGCTTTGTTTGATCCTGAGAACAAAGAAAACCACGCCAGGAACAGGTCAACCCTAGCCCTCTAGGATTGCATTTATGTTTTTCGGAGCAATTACTTGGAAGTAGTGTACGACATGGTTTTGCGGTAGTGAAAGAGTTAATGAGTTTGGTTGGGCTGGCGCGGGTGTGATAATTGTCAAGGCACGTGTCGGGCGGCATCTCCTACTATAGACTGAGTACAAGTTTGGAAAGAGGTGTGTACACTGACACTGAGCGACGTTCTCCTCTGCCGACCGAGCAGACAAAAATTAACGTAACGTGTTAACTTGCACATACTGAAATAGCCCCTGACAACGAAAAAAACATAACATAAACCTGGCAAGTGGATCCAGGAAAACGTTATACAAGATGTACCCGGAGGCGAAGACACTATGTATTTTACCCATCCGAGAGAGACTATATCGACTGGCAAAGCAAACAAACAAACAAACAAACAAACCTCGGGTTGTTATATTGCACGACTCTTCAAAGCGGCCTTGGCGCGCAGAAACAACACGAGTACCGTGTTTCGACAGAGACCCCAGGCTTCGGTAGTAGGAGGGTTACCCCCATCCTCATTCCGTGCAGCGCAACAGATAACCACATGGCGGTGCATATCGCGAAATAGAAAAAAACAAACAGTATTTTTTTAAGACTTGCAAATTAATAGGGCAGTCACTCACATCGTGAAATAGAAAAATAAACAGTATTTTTCAAGACTTGCAAATGAATAGGGCAGTGACTCGCGCGAGTGGGCCTGAGCTGCTGAAAATACAGGCCTCAAAGTGCCCCCTCTCCTGTAGCCTTAGTCAGAGAGTATACCGAACCCGCTAGCGTCAGCCGGTGAGCGGGAGCATCCAAAAACTTGCCTTTAGCGCCTGCACGAGCGAGCTGTCGAGTTCGTTCTCCCTTTCGCTCAGCTCTGCGGTGAAATGTCTCGAGGCTGCGTGTGCAACTCGTCGCTTTTCGGTGCTGCTTCCTGACCCCTTGGTGAGAAATTGACTGCGCAAGTGGTCTTCGTACACCTTTCGATACCACAGGAGTTTCGCCCTATCGTCTTCTCCTTTTTCCGGCTTGGCCTGGCTCACGGCAGGGGCGAGGACGAGAAGCATCCAGCGCGAGGCGTTGTTAGGGAAAATAACGGGGCATGGGGATAACGGCGACGGTCAAGCGGGGACAGGGGAGCTTTCTTTTAAACCATACCACATACTTTTAACCGCCAACCATTTTGGGACGCACACACACCAACGCCCAACGACTAGCGAAGCTATATATACGCCGGCGGAGGGGTAAAGATGAAGCTTAAGCCCACGACACTTTCACGTATATGTCACGTGTCATAGGGAAGATACGGCAAGCGCGATAAGTGCGGTATGAAAGACGGCGCCCGCGAAAGAAGGGCCACAAGACCGCGGTGTTCGCGAAAGTTCAACCATGTTGAGCAGGTTAACTTTGTCGAGGAAGCCCTCGCAATGACATCGATTGTTGATGTCGACTCACTTGAACGACCATTTTTCCATCCTTCCCCAGCGTCTGTCCGTGGCCGGTGCAGCTGTTATTCTCCTTCAAGAACGCCGGGTCAGATAACTTCTCCAGCAGCGCCAGGGTGTGCGTGTCGACGGCGTGCTCCCTGGCAGAGAGAGTGGACTGGAACGCTTGGGCGTCTCTTTGCGCCGCCAATCTAGCCGTGAGTGGTCTCCTTGCAAACGTTAATGTTTCCACAACGACGACAGTAATGACAGTGTCTGCAATGTGAGTGCGGGTGGCAGGTACTATTACCAGTGCTGCCGAATTAACGGATTCGGTGTTAGTCGTTTTTCTACATGATGGTCCTACACCAACTAATACGGGGGACCATAATAAATAGGACCAAATATTATTACCAAAAATAAGGGAAAATATAGTTTGTTTTCTGTACCGTAGGTCCTATTTACAATGGTCCCCCGAAATACTAAATATTTATACAAGTAGTAAGACACCACCACCACCATGACGTACAAATCGGTAGTACAATCGAGTTATCCTAACTACTGCGTCACACATACATGTCAGGTTCTTCAGCGGTGCTCTTTCCCTCTCGAGGGCGGGTCTTGATTATCTTGAAAGGCTTATGCACCGGTCCGATGGGCCCTCGCCTGATGACCTCGTCGCCAGGACCGGCGTTCCAAGGGCGACGCACGTGAGCATGCTTCGCTTTCGTCCGGCGGTCGACGTACCCATCGACGTAGAAACCAAGCCCTTTGTCTCCCAACCTGAACACGTACCCGTGCTTAGCACCGTCGAACGACTCGGAAGGGAGAAACAACACTTCACCCTGGGTCGAGTCTGCCTTAGTACCACCGTCTCCTGCCTCTACGGCGGGTGGGTGGGATTGCTCTTGTAAGGGCGCCATCGCGATAAGAGCTTCTTCGGCGCGATTCCCCTCTGTGTCCGCCACATTGTCGTCCTCAGTCGAAACGATCTCTGCTTCTAGAACCCCCCCGCCTATGATGCTGCCCGAACCTCCCCCCGTGTCATTCGACGGTTCTAGCCGCGCCCCAGCCTCAACCGCGTCGATTTCTGCGATTGAAGGACTTGCCGGTGCTGTTATCTTTTCAGCTGTTGCTGTTTCGCCGTCGATGCATGCGCCTGTTTCGAGTATTTCGGCTGACCCTGAGATCTCCTCCGCGACATGATGTGGTCTTAGTCGTGGCGGTTCTTCGTTTTGAGAGATAGATTGCTCGAGATCGTCCTCTCCGACGTCAGTCCCGACACCCTCTTCAGTATCAACTGCCTGCCCTTCACGTTCGCCTGCAGTGCAATGTTTCGCGCTGCTATTGATAGGCGCCCCCAGGTTCGGTTCAACGGTGGGGGGGCGTCCTTCATGTGCACCTTCCGTACAAACAGCTTTTTCGAAAGAATGGCTAAAAGAGCCATGCACAACCACCCTGCAGTTCGAATCCCCTAACGGCGGTGGAGCCGAGCCTTCCCCTCTTTCTGTGTCTCCTTTACTTTCTTCACAACAACTTGCCCCGCCATGGTAGGTATCCACAGCAGACTTACTAATACAGAAGGTTGGAACCTCCTTTAGAGAACCTTGACACTGCAACGCCGTACTCGAACCATTATTTGCTGCGTCGCCCACCCGTGGTACGGCTGCCTCTTTAGTTATTGCACTCTCTGCCTCTCCTGGCAGCAGCGATGCGTCTGCAGCAGCAGCAGCAGCAGTCACCCCAAGCACAGCAGCGGATGCGCTGGGCTTAGCGTGATGGATTCCCCGTGTCCGAATTTGCTCGGTGTTTCTCTCCCCAGGTAACAGAGTCATGGCATTTCGGGCCGCTCCTGGCGGCGGCCATGGTTTAGCTCCTACCGAGGAAATGACCACTTCCGAGACGCTCTGGCGCAGCGTAGGCAGAGGTTTCGCCTCACCAGGCGCCACAGGCTCTAGGAGCCCCCCCACTACTACAGAGCTACTCATTAAACTCTCTTGAAGAAGTCTGGCTTGTGGTGTTCGGTCGCCCGAGAGCCCTCGGGTCGGCGGTTCCTCGGCTCCGAAACGGGCACGCTCTCCTAACATCGGTCCGTGTCCCCTTTGTAATAACGCACATGCCGGGTATGGAAACCCACCATATCATCAACCTGCCCAAATTGTGAATTGCAATAGCCTTTAGTCTAGGTGCTCAGGGCCTTCTACCGAGGGGCCGAGCAACTAGAAGTAGCACGGATGCAAGTGCCTGGCGGAGGTGCTACATCTGGGGCTGTCCTCTTTTCCATTGGTCGTTTCTCCGAGGCACTGACTGAGTACGAAAATGACGAAAAATGCTCGCCGTCCGCGGGCACCAGCGAGGAGAGCATGGATGCTACTGCAGGTGCTGCACAAGGAAAGAACCCAGCACCGATATCCAATGCGCAGGCTGTGTACGCCGCATGCAACCGAGCCGCCGCCAAGCTCGAGCTGGAGATGTGTAGATCGTGCCTGCACGATTGCGACGAGGCCATCGAGATGGAGCCCTTGTGTCTCCGGGCGCACTTGCTGAAAGGTTAGAGCCGACGATCCCTTTCCTCCGCCCTAGGCCGTACGAGCCAAGTTGCAGTTTCAAAGTTTTCTCGTATCGTATCCTGCAAACGTACGTTAGTACCAGGTACGAGTACGAACATACCTGGTGTATACGAGCGTGGTTGGCATCTACAAGTAGTAGGCTAGACCTAGGCAGGTACATGTACATGGTGGTGGGTACCATCTACAACAAGCACACCCGAGAACGACTGGCAGCTTGATGCTTGGCTTTGCTGGACGTGAGCTTTGGTTGTTTCATGAGCGATTTCCCCGACCGCGATCTCTTCGTTTTCCCTTCAAACCTTCCAACAGAAGCACCGCCGTTCTGCGGATCAGCTCTCACGACGACCAGTCTGCGGACGACGCATGCATGCGCGATGACGTGACGCAGGAGTGTGCCTACAAGCAGTACCGGCCCGCTGATAAGAAGCCGAGATGTTGGATTTCTTATTTGAGAAAGGGGGTGTACTCCACTAACTTCAGTATAACAGCTGTCCAATTTATTATTTTCCCAAAACTACTCCAGTATGTTTTCGGCTCAGTTTCCTGTGGGGCTCTTTCTTGTATATAACAGGGCCGGTAGTATATTCTGAACCCTTGAGGGACCCACACCACGTTTTAGCGACCAAAATGCGACGAATGCGATCCTATCAAGCGACTAGGAAGAGCGCGTAGCGAGACATACAAGCACACGTCGGGCAGAAGCACCGATCCCCATTCGATGATCTAGATATTTCAGGGAAGATCTGTATGATCTGTAGATAGCTCATGTTACCGGGTGGGAGCCGTACGATCTGCATCATCTATAATAGTAAACGTTTCCAGGGTTGGATATGTACTCTATATACATATGTATCCTGCACAACATGTCCCAACGGCAGATACATGATCTATGATACTGTAGATGATCTAGATGATCTAGATCGTGATCTGTCCGAGATGTGCAAGGATACTCGTATGATGCTTCCAAGGGTAAGTCCGGTAGGGTATACAAGGGCTCTGCTCCGCGCGCGGCTGACGCCGCCCGCTACGCTCGCGCCAGGAATACAACACAACCAAATGTG
>JBBMKB010022897.1:0-16880 GCA_037833945.1 Alaria marginata | reverse complement strand
GTGGACTTCTGGTCGGGCGGGGGGAGGGGTACAGTAGGGGTTCCTCTATAGTGCCGGTGTATGCCAGCCGGAAATACCGGCACTATAGCGGCAACCAGCGCTACTCTGCATACTGCTACTCCTTGATATTTCCATCTGTGCCAAGCGATTTCACCGGCGCTATAGCGGGTAACCGGCGCTTCTCAACCGGCGCTAGGGACCACTACTCTGTAGTTGGAATTAAAATAGGAACTTTTAGCAGTTGGAAAAGCGATAAAAGCGAAGACAACCTTCCGTAAACCCTCCGACGTATACGCCTCCGTCTCGAGTGGCAAGCTTTCCGCAGCCGTGCATCTTGTCGTAGGCCCACGTCCCCTCGTATGTGTGGCTGGGGCCGTGGAGCTGGCCCTGACCATGCCGAAGGTCTTCGTGGAATTCGCCTGTCTTGAACGTGCAAGGGCATTGCGCACATACTCACAGCATTGGGTTTGATCAGTTGGGTAGGGTGGGTCGGCAGGGCTTAATCAGATTAGTCGGATGGATCGGAAAGGTGAATTGTTTTACACGTGTTCAAACCATTGGAAGAGCCGTGCCTCTGAGAGAGTGCGCCGCATTCCTCCCAACAATATATGGGCACTCTGGAACGACCCCCCTCCCCTCACCCCCTCCACAACGTCTTAGGGTCGCCCTCGACGCCTGATTGACGACGCGTACTACGATAGAGGTATCACTTTTTGGCCATTTTATTTTCTGAACAACGGAGCTACCTAACCCAGAATCGTCGGAATTTCATTATTATTCTTAAAAAAAACTCGTTGTTTACGTAAGCCATGGGGTTTTTCATCGGGGAGCACTTTTCGTTTTGCCCAAATATTTTTTTGGGGGAGAGTTTTAGAGCTCCTTGAGCGAAGAGCCCCAGAAAACTAACGGTGCACCTCTATCGTAGCTTGCATCTGGACCTCTCTTTATTTTTACTACACTGTAGCGAAACATATATTCAGTGTAACTCTAGTTCCAAGCAGATTGTCCCCGAAACGGATGTGCAGTATCAAAAGGGTTACTAAGCATTGGACGCACCCTCGTACTCCTCCTTGTTGCCGCAAACCAACTTTCCGACACCCTCCATCATTTCCCCGACCCAGTCCCCCAGGTACACGTCTCCACTTCTGAAATGGTATTCTCCTGTGCAGACAGTGCGTATCACAGGGTATGGCGGGAGTTGGGGACGAGAATCGCCTGTTTAGGGCGTACCTAAGGCAAGCAGGCCATGGACATGGGCGAGAGGGCCCCATTTAGGGTATATCCCAGGCAAGTAGATCATGGACATAAGCGAGAGTTACCCATTTAGGGCATGCCTAAGGCATTTAGGTTATGCCTAAGGCAAGCAGGACATGGGCATGGGCAAGAAGTGCCCATTTAAGGCATGTCTAAGGCATTTAGGGTATGCATAAGGCAAGCAGGCCATGGGCATAGGCGAAACATGTCCAATTAGGACACGCCTAAAGCATCCAAGGTATGCCTGAGTTACAAAAATCCAAATTGCAAAACAAGAATGACATCCCGACGATTTTGGGTTAAGGGGAGCCCCGTCGTTCAGAAACAAAAACAGCAAAAAGTGCTATACTAATACTTAGTCTATGGTAGCACGCGTCAAGAGGTACTGTATCCAGAAACCGTTTAAGCCACGAAAGAGGTACTACTGTACCTCTATATCGTAGCACGCAACGTAGCCCCTCGCGCAAGTAAACCCGCTTAAATAATAGAGGGTCCTGCGAGTGTCCCCGTGCGGCAGTCTTGGTCGTTTTACGAAGAAAATTGCCTCTTTCGTCGGCCACGGCTTCGCACCCATACTCGTACGTATATACAGTAGCACAGTGGCTTAAGTTATTCCGTCTTGCGTTTTGAAAACAACTAAAAAACCAAAAATAAAGATCCAATTTCTTCGAGATTTCACCTTTCCCCTCGATTTTGCCGTCCTTCCAGTGCCCTTCGTACCACTCTGCGCCACTCGCGGCATCGCCATCATCTTGCTGACCGCTGTTGTCGTCACCGTTGGCAAATATCTGGCGTCCCGTGCCGTTTTTCTCGTCGTTCTTCCAGTCCCCGCGGTAGATGTCTCCGTTCGCGTACGTATACACACCCTGCACCGTGAGAAAGGGACGATAGCGCTCCAAGATATTGGAATCAACCCTGTTCTAATCTCGGGGCTATCTCTTTCGATACCGACTTTAGGTGCTGACATATATCGTATTCTTCCACCGGGTAGAAGGTTCACTACGGAGATTCGCATTCGACCCATGCCTACTGCTGTACCTGGCCATCCATCAGGCCTTCTCTCCATTCCCCAACATAGGTGTCCCCATTGGCGAATACTTGCTCGCCGCCACCCGAAGGTTTTCCTGCTTTCCATTCCCCGGAGTATCTGTTGCCGTCCACATAGCTGCAGGTACCTGTGCGGACGCAACGCATCGCACACGGCAGTTAGTTATACATGAAGGGACAAACAGTGCGAGTTAAAAACATGAAGCAACAAACAGCGCAAAAACACAATAGCAGCGCATTCACTCCTCAGTTGGATTTGTATGGGGTCGGCCAAATAGCTGCACTCCCGCTGGCCTCCGGTGCCTAAAGGTGCCGGGAGACTGCAGCTCTGGGCAGCGTAGGTAACAATTTTAAAACCTCCCACGCCAAAAACAGAAGATGACGCCTGGACAGCCATCCGTCACGACACATGCTACTTTAATCAGTATAATAACATCACCATTAGTATTTGCCTTCTGAGGCTCCTCACTTGACGAGCTCTATACTATTAGTAAGTGATTTTGAGTAAACTGAAAGTGCAACCCGATGACCAAACCCATGGCCTAGGTAAAAAAAATGTCCATACATCGAAGTATTGCCAAAACAAGAATGACATTGCGACGATTTTTCGTTAAGGAACCCCGTCATTCAGAAAATAGTTTTTGCCAAAAAGTGCTACCTCTATCGTAGCACGTGTCTCACAGGTTTATACTGTGTGCCGTCTCCTGGCACATTTGCCGGTGCCTGGGCGAAAACCAAATGGAGCTCCCGCCGCCCTAGGCCCCTGCTTTCACCGGGCTATCCACAAGGAAACATAAAAATACGCCCTTTTCCGCAGGTGGCCCACCACCAGTCGACACCCCTACAGACAACTCTTACGCAAGACGTTTAGTTTTTGGATTCCCAGTATTTTGGCCGTTTCCCTCTACTATTAAGTCCGACGGTTGAAAAAATCCAGAAAAAGCAGGGCCTCCATCCAACCTTAAAGTTACCAGGTAACGTCTAGGGAACAGCACGGAAAGGCCTATCGTTGGCGCTGCATTACATTTATTATATACCAGGTATATCGTTTTGAAAAGGGTGTAACATGGCCTTTACGCTGCAGTTCCCAGCTCCGGGGCACCGTGTGCGAAAGGAAATTTAGCAAAGAAGCATCACAACAAATCACAACGGCCTCCGACGCAAAGTCAACCATCAATACCCTGTAACTGAAAGCTTTTCAGTCGATCGCACGAATTTTGTTTTTGTCAGGCAACCGATAGCCCAACGTTACCACGCGTCTTGCCTTGCCCTTCCAGGACGTCGTTCGTCCATTCGCCTGAGAAGATAGATCCATCGTCATATGTGAGTATACCCTAAGAAGCAAGAAGGGCAGGTTAGAAGTTTTAGGTGCGCGCCCCATTGTTCCATAGGCTAGAAACACATAAACAACGGCAACGCACAATACGCCGATTCACATTTTTCGGTGGAACCAATAGCTTAACTCCTTCAGAATTACTTGAAAATAGCGCTCCTTTTAATTAGCAGTAGTTAAGGGCCTCTTGTGGCACCGTTACCTCGAGTGCCTCCAATGGCACTTGTATCAGCTTCCAATACGAAATCCTGTAATGCGGGGGGGGGGGTCGTGGGCGGATGCCTAGCCGCAAGTGAACGCGATTCAAGAGACGGTCGATTAAAACTCGGTGACTACTAGCTGTTGACTTTGTATATACTTCGAACTGCAGTGCGTTAGGGGGCCGAATTGGGGATTCTGGCTAAGGGACCACCACCGCATTAGGGGACCGAAGTAACAATTTGGGCTAGAGGACGGAGACCAAATAAAATCCAACATCAGGTTATTGGCTACTTCGTTTTGGACACAAGGCACAGTTTGGCAGTGTTCAGACTGCAAGTGCACCCATGCATTATCGCAGCAGGATAACGGCCACATACTTGCGTTACATTTCGCCGCCAAAAAACTCTTATGATGCCCCACAGGTCAAGCATGTCTCTTTCGTGGGTGCGAAAAAAACAAGTTGTTCGTGGAGAGGCACCGCCCACGGAAATCCCAACCATATTGCTTCAATAATATAGGAGTCTCCTAGTAGAGTAGACCTCTACTCGTAGGTTCTCAGTTGTTACCCCGCGTCTGGCACACATAAACGTGCGTGACATGGATCGCTTCTATGATATACTGTAGCACTACCGGTAGCAATGTACTGCAGCGCCAAATGGAATTGGCCTGCTTTTCCCTATGGTTGGTGTGGGGGCATGGGTTACTTCTACGTACTGTTGTTATAACCGAAACAGCTTAGACTAACGGTCTTACCTTCCCATGACGTCGTCCACTTTTCCACATGCCGTCGTACCTCTGACCAAAAAGCGGCCACGGGCGAAGGATAACCGGACAGACAGGCAGCAGGTGGTGTGGAAAACAGGGTAAATTCTAGAATAAGCGGGTGCATCCTCACGGGACGGTATGCGCGGTGGAGTTAGTGAGGTCTCGGTCTATGAGGTGGCTGCCGTACTTTGGGCCGACGCGTCTCACCCCCCCCATCACACCATCCCACCAAACCGTCCCGTCCCACCACCATCCCATCCCACCAATCAATCGCACCCTCCCACCCCATCACATCATCCCATCATACCATCCCATCCCACCATCGCACCACACCATCCCATCACACCATCCCACCACCCACCACACCATATAATCCCGCCAGCCCACCATCCCATCCCAGCACCCCATCGCGCCATGCCATCACGCCATTCCCTTTCACCGTCCCATTCCATCATCTCATCACGTCACCATCCCATCCCATCCCATCCCACCATCCCGTCAAACCATCCCATCCCACCATCCCGTCAAACCACCCCATCACGCCATCGCGTTACTCCACCATACCATGACACCACAAAGTATCCCGAGAAGTTGGAGGAATTCATTGGGCAATGATATGTTTGGGGAAACCAGAAACAAGGTACTCTTGCTCAACCGAGACCCCAGCTCCTTGATATGGGCACCGTGATACCACGTACATGATGATACTGTACTGCTGTGGGGAAAAACACGTGGGCATTCAGACCGGAACGCGCAAACCGTTGGCATACATGGCTTTACCTTCCTTTGCCTGGTATAGTTTTGGTGGCAATGCAACAGCAGACCGAGGCAATCTCACTTTTCACATGACATCGAGTGTCTGAAGATAAAACTCTTTGTTTGCTTCACGTGTTCTTCACACTCCTGCTGCTGCTGCTGCTGCTGTTATTGAGGAGTCGATCAAAGGGTCGATCAAATAACAACAGGCGATTTCCGCAAATTTGAGTACTACAGCATCGACCATCCAATCGGTTCGATTCACAGCTAGCTGGCGTATTTCAAATAATTTCGTGAAATATCTACAGAGTAGAACAACACAACACTATTACTTTAACAGTATCCTGTGACTGACTATGGCCACGAGGGAACAGTCTAGGCTGTCCTGGTTGCTCGTGGCAGCCAAGGGCATCTTGCATCTACATATATATAGTTCGACAACTAACGCAGACAGGAGGGATCGAGGGCATCCTCTGTTTCGCGCATCTAGTGCGGTGACCAACGCAGACAGAGTACCCACATCGCCATCGCCATACTCGGCCCGCCCTCGGCCTTCCATCGCGCCGTTCAGCATAGCTCCGTCGTACTTGATGATCATCGCCATTCTGACCAATTCGCAATGTTGTTCAGCGACGTTGCCGATAGACTGCTTACGAAAGGGGTGCGGGCAGGTGCGAGGGGCAGCAGCTTTTAGTTGAGAACAGCTAGCCGCAACAAGGCGGGGGCTCTGTTGTCGATTGTGGGGTGTTTTTTGTTTCTTCCAGTCTATCGCAGCTCTAGCATCCATGTTGGTGGGCCCTAAATCGAAACGCCATATATTTGGAACACCCTACTTTAACTGTATGGTTCCACGTGGTTTCATAAATTTCGTGTTTCTACTTGTTGTGCCGTACACATACATCATACAAGGCAAAGCTACGAGATATATATCACAGCATACCGAGTCCCTGGAGATGCAAGGATGCAAGCACCAACCACCAGTTTCTGTAGCAACTGTCGCGAGATGAAAAAGTGATGTTATTTAGTGCGGTCACATCGATCGGGAAAGAAAGGCAACAGCGACAAAAGAGCCGAAAAAATATAGAGCTACCAGAACAAATAAAGAACAAGAAGAAGAGGTATACAGTACGAAGTACCCAAAAAGAACGACCAAAAGAAGAGTCGAACATATATGTCAGAGGGCGTTCTCGTGTGTCAAACTGTCGCGTGCTGGAGAGCCTGCGACGAGACAGCGGTAGGTAGTAGTGCTTTCTGGGGAGAGAATTAGGATGGAGTAGCGATGGCCAGATAGGTGGGTACGCACTGCACTGGTGGACTGCCGTCTTTAAAGGAAACGAAACATCCGCATTTCGGCCCAGAAGATCAGTGAAAAAGCGGGGATGTTATCCATCCATACTGCTGTTGTACACACCCGCCCACGGGGATTGATTCTATGTGACCCCCCTCTGGTGTACTGGTGGTATACAATACAACGAGGAGTGGACATGTTATACATATACACTGGCCCTACTGCTGTGTTGCATTTAATGGTAGCTACAATTATGAAAAAGGTAAAACATCATCAGCCGTCGACGTATATAGTCAACGAACGGAGGGTTTATTTTCGGAAAACAATATGCCGTCTGCTCGTCTGCGCAACCCACGACTATTAGTATTGTACCTTGGCGAGGTGTTCTCATGCTAAAAATGACTTCTCGCTCTCTCACGATAACAACAGCAAGCAGCCCCCATCTGATTGGCCACATATTTCAAGCGTACGAAACCACTACTGTAGTAGGACTCACCCCAAGAAGAAGAAGAGTTACGCATACACCGGCTACATACAG
This sequence comes from Alaria marginata, assembly GCA_037833945.1. NCBI lineage: Eukaryota > Phaeophyceae > Laminariales > Alariaceae > Alaria > Alaria marginata. Next base: position 9,698 of record JBBMKB010022897.1, on the reverse strand, counting down.
AGTTGGAGTGTAGGCTGCAGCTGTGCTATCCGGCCGGAAGTTCGGTAGTTGCTTGTAGAATACCATTCACAGGAGGGGGGTTTTGCTACCAGAGACATGACATGCATACACATTCATGCATACACATGTGCAACGATTGAGGGAATGCCGCGTCGGGGGGAGGGGTTGGGGCCCTCCAGTTAATTATCGTATCGAGCAATGCTGGAAACCAACATCAGTCGTCCACGACATGTAAACAGTAGCAAGAACTCAACATGCACGGAAACACGCTGACAAGTAAGATTTCGCACCGGATGTTTTGCGGTGATCGACCTATCCCAACCTCGCTTCTCAAATTCGTCACAGTACAACATGCACGAACAACATGCCGTGGGACAACAAATTGCTGTACATAGATACATAACGTTCACACTGCATGAACACAGCTTGCATGCATGTAAGTGTCAGGCACCGTCGACTCACGTGGCGATCCCAGTCAGTCACACCCTTGGGACGCCCCCTAACGCATTATTACGCAACCAGGGGCTTCACACCGCACCCAAGCAGACCCCTTACCCCAAATATCATGTACCCAGCTATTGTTGTAGTAACGTCTAGCCCTCTCGCCACAAATTAGACCAATATCGATACTCGTGCGAGGCGCTCGCCTTTTCTTGCTGTTAAGTTCGTTGAAAAAGTGCCACAGAAAGACCGGATCCACAAAATCCGCCCAGTTATCTACTGGTAGCGTTTTAGTTGTTGGAACGGGCGAAGCGGTTGGTTAACGAGGCATCAAACGCATTCACAGACGATATGTACGCACGATTTGTGGCGCGTGACAGGTGGATGGAACGGTTGGCGCAGATCGCTTGACTTTGTTTCTTCGTTTCCTGGATGGCACTTAAATGCACCAAGTCATGTACGTTTTCGCAACCATTTCGGGTTTTCTACAGCTTATCTGAAGGCGTCCCCTGCCGAAGATAGATCCTCCGTATCCCTAATGCTGCGACAGGGAGCTTTTCGATAGCTTCATCCGTGCCTTCCGCGTAGGATTGGTTCGGACAATCGCCACAGTTCAATGACATCGTACTAACAGCTGGCGCCCCGGTGCTGCAACACCTCTCCTGCGCTACTTATAACTCTAGTCGGTGCGAAACGGGCATCAGGTCAAAACCCGGTAGCAGCGAACACCTCCCGCCTAACAGATCCTGCGCCCTTTCCTGGAGCCCCAGCGCCGCAACAATCCCCCCTGCTCGACGCCCTTGAGCGTCGGGGCTAGACGGGCATTCTTGCAACGGCGCCTGGAAGTCGTACAACACCTGCCTCACCACCACTCGGCTCACCCCAGTAGCACCTGCAAACGACCGCCGGACCGGTGTGCCAACTGGAAATGCTTGCCTGCAACGCCCTCGTCCGCAACTCGTGGTCCCGCTCACGCTTTGACGGTGGTGATGCCGGCCAGGGGCGGCAGTCCCGGCCTTGCAACATCTCCCACGGGCCATGGAAGGCGTCGAGTTGCAGTAGAGCGCAGCTGTGTCGGACCTCTTCCTCAGGTTGCCACTCTGACTGCTGTACCAGCCCCGCCACACGTTTCCCGAGCTCCCGACTGCCCACCGGTCAGCCAGAGTGTAGCGTGGCACAACTACTGTCGAGGTTCCCGCAAAACCCCAAACCCTCGCCCCGCCAAATGCGCGCACTCATGCTCAAAGACGTGGCGCAAGCGCTCCGGTCCAACATAAAACATCTTGATGATAGTCGCCGACACCGTTCTCCCCCTGATCCAGCGACCTCTCAGCGTGGCGTGGTAACTGAAGCCAGTTGCTCGATGGCCGCCACTCGCCACGGTCCAATCCAGTACTCGTGCGCCAGCTTTTCGTGAATGCCCGCCCTCGCTAGATTGATGTCCGCCTTGTTTACCAGCTCTATGTCCCCCACCTGTGCCCGCTCACCTGAAGATTTCCGGACAATCACCGCGCTCGTCGTCGGTTCATTCTCCTCCTGCCGCCTTTTGAGTATTCTGCGCAGTTCCAGGAACGCCTGATGCAGATGTGTAACAAAATTGTCGAGCCCCGTACGGAAGACGTCTCCGTCCAGCGAAGGAGTAAGGTTTCGAGGATCGTGCGCGCGTCGCGGTCGAACACAATGCGGAAAGGTGCCCCCCTTGAGGGGGGGCGTGGGTCTGGCGTTGTTCTCTGAATTCTACAGGCCACCCCGACATAATCACCTCACCTCCCAAGTCAGGATTCGCAGGTCACCGCCAGCATGTCATGGAGCCAACCCCATCCTCTCCACGGCACCTTGGCTGCGAGAATGATCAGTGGGTCCGTGATCGAGGTTCGCTCTCATCCACTGGCACAGGTGTGCGTGCATTCTAGCGGTGAGCTCCCCCCCCGGCGTCACCTCTCTGAACTCCCAAAGGGGTGCTAACTTCCCCCGGCGCCACTCCACTCCATATCGGCAGCGGTACACCGAACGTAAGCAGCATGCAGACGGGATCCTTGGACTCTAACGGGTACACGAAGAGAACCCCGCGGGCCCGGTACACAACTAGTCCCAAGTACCTGTTCCTTGCGCCGCAAGTATATTTCATGTTCTGGAGGTCCGTCCATCTCGAGCACCTCCCACGGCCGCAGCAGCCGAACGGAGGTGATGGCCACTCACTGAGTCCACGCCCGCTTCCTCCGTCTGCACCCACATGGAAGCACATATTCCCTGACGTCTTGAGCTGCGGTTGGCCACCAGTACTTGCTCCTGTCCAGAATGAGGGTTCCAGCAACGCCCGGGGGGCCGCAACTGCTGTGCACGAGCGCATATCCCCCTAAGACGAGTGCTCGCGCAACAGTCAGCTTCGATTTCTCCTCTTGGGGAGCGCTCCAAAGCAAGCTGTTGTCGTTGAGAGCATAATCTTCCGTTCCCTGCGGTGTCTGCCTATCGCTCCCTCCCGTAGACTGCCTCCGATAGGTCCTAGCCGCACATCCTCCGTCTGCCGTTGCACCAACCAAGGTGTGTCGCGCAACACTTCCGGCACCTGATCTACCACGGAGGGAAGCGACCCCGGGTACTCCGCGCTCGATGCCTGCCTCCACGGTTAAGGCAGCAGCTTGAAAGACGGCAACGCGAGCGACGGAGGCGGTACCGGAGGCGGCGGGAGCGACGGCGACAAAGGCGGCCCCGGCGGTAACAGGGACGGCGGAGGCGGTCCTGGCGACGACGGCGGCGGCGGAAGTGGTATCGGCGCTAGCTGCGCCGAAGGTTCGATTCCCGAGGCCGCTGATTTGGACCTGATCACCGCCGGCGTCATCTGTGGCTGCGCTAGGTCTCCCTAAACGAACTACACAATCGCACCTGCCGTCGATGGTGGCGCGCTACATCGCTGACATGGGACAGCCCTGCGCGTTCCGCGCGGACGGCAAATTCACCATTGGCGCGTACGTAGGAACTTGCGATGGCCGCAGCATTCACCGTAAGAACATGACCCCGGGGACCCCCGAACACAACGCCCCTGTCGAGGCGGTCAAGAACTTCCGCTCCGCTACTGGTGGTCGTCTTTGGCTAAGGGTGACCTTCTGGGGAACGGAATGCATGAACAGCTAGGTGACCACGACAACCCTCGGGATTTCGCTCAAGAGGCGTATTTCAGTTATCTGCCGGAGATGAAAATGCTTGCATTTTTCCAGCCTAGCTATCCTGGGCTTCACGTCCCTTTGACGCAACTAGTGCGAAACACGCGCTGTACCGAATAGCCTCTATGTTGTTCCTCCACTCCTGGAGTGATTCTCTGGCGGGCTGATTGTCCCCTCCCCTCCGTTGGTCCCTCGATAGTGCGCCCTTCGCCCCACTTTGTTCGAGAGGTAAACGCCGACTCTGCGAGAGCACTGCGACGCTATCCCGCTTCCGCCCCTCACTGGTTACAGGGTAACGATTGAATCGGGTTAGCAAGGTCTGTCAATGTCGTCGAAGATCCCGTGGGCCACTCACCTGCGGTGTATCATGTACTTCGACGGCGGCCTGCTCGCGTCCACGTTCATGGGTGTGAGTCGTTGCTTCACCCCCGCTCCGATCTGGACTAACCGAGACTTCAGTCCATTGTGGCCAGATTCGTTGGCGACAAAGATGTTAACCACTCGTTCGCATAGCTCTGACATTTCCTCGTGGGCAACGAAACTCCAAAGCGTCGTTCTTGCGATGCGTGTGTCCTCGTCTCGTCCGTGGTTACCGCGCGCGCATGCAGCGCCAGCCGATAAGTCGCGGCCATCCACGACCCCCCCTGCAGGAGCATCATCTCTTGAGCGGCCGTCGCGGCCTTGTCCCGGGCTTGCCCTGAAGGGGTTAACTCCGTAATGAGGATTCGCCACCACTCTATTACCGTCACTCGCATAACGGCACGTGGCAGAAGCCCCCTTCAACGATCGGTACCTCCACAGAGGTATGAGGACGGATCATATCGTGTGTCACCAGGGTGTTCGCGATGAGCTTAGTAAGGCATTCCACCCGCCGTGCCGAGAGAAGGTCGGCTTAGGGACGCACCGGGTTAGCTCCACCCGTCGACAGTTGGTATATAGGCATGACGCACACCGTCGCTTCGACTAACTCCACAGTCCTTGCCAGCTTGTCCGTGAACAAGGACAGGTCACTCTTCTACAAGAGTTTAGCCCCAGAATTCGCAAACTGCCTTACGAAGGATTCCTGACCTCTGGCGGCCCCATGTCACCAATTATCTTGGCGACGACTAGGTTGCCGACCCTCTGTGCCTCCTTGGGGTTGTTGTCCACCGCCCTCGGGGTGATGGGGCGTGGCCTGCAGTGCCCTCTATGTGGCCGGTGGTGCTGTAGTCCTCTGTGCGTGAAGGTTCGGTTGCCAGGTCCACGGCACCAGTCCAAGGTAGGGTTTCCGCGACTAAATGTGGTATTTTCACGTGCGGCGACTATGCGTTGCTGCACTACCCCCCTATGTTAATCCTGTCCCACTCCCCCTGAGGGAACGTGTAGCCGACCTGCTGCTGCTGCTGCAGCAGCAGCTGTAGCCGCGGCGCCGTCGTTGTCGTCGTCGCTGTCTTCGGCGGTGGCGGAGACAGCTGGTGCTACTGCTCGATAAAGCAACGTGTAGTCGACCAGCTACCCCTGCTGGAGCTGTTGCCGTGGCGCCGTTGCCTCTTCGCCGTCCTCCCCGGAGGCGTCGCGGCGGTGGTAGCTGCTCTGCTGCTGGTGCTGCTGGTGATGTTGCTGCATCTCTTACTAAGGCTGCGGGAGCGACCTTCTCCGCGGCGCCGGCGATGGCAACTGTCCGTAAACGGGGGCAACGACTGCGACTGTCCCTCAGGCCGAGACGTCGACTGCGTTTGTCGAGGAGCGGGGATGACGACCGCTGGTGCTGCTTCCATTGTTGTATCGGCGGCAGCTGACATGTTGCCAATGGTGAATGGCCGTCGCGGCGGCGGCGGCGGTGGTGTGTTCGCGCGTGGTGCTGGTGCGACGGCGATCATGGCTGCGGCTGCGGCTCCTGCGGTGGCCATGGTCGTGACGGTCGTACCCACTGCGATCGTCGCGGCGGGTGTGTTCGCGGCCGCCGTGATAGCGCCCCTTTTTTCTGCTGCGGGAATGACCCCCGCTGTCGCTCTGGTCACGGCCGCGGCTCACGGAGCGATTTTTTCCTTCGCGAGGACGGTCGCGGCTAGGGGCGCGACTTCCGTGGTCATGGAAGCGGTCGCTGCCGGAGGATCGATTGCTGCTGCTGCGTGGGCGCCCCCCCCTGTCGCTCTGGTGACGACCGTGGCGATTGGCGCGGCTTCCTCGGTCCCGGGAACGGCTGCGGCTGGTCACATGAGAACGACCGCCACCGAGGGCTCAGCTGCTACGACGGGTCGTGTCGCGGTCTTCCATTTGCGTTCTTCTCCTGTCTTTTCCCCTTTTCCTTTTCTCTTCGACTCCTTTCCTTCCCTTATAAATTATTGTCTGAGATTTCGTTTCCGTTCCCTTTGTTTTTCATCTCTTATTTTCGTGTTCGCTCCCTGCGTTTGTATTCGGGGGTTTAGCACACCAGCCCGTTGGTGGGGACGCAGCAGAGTGGGAGAGGAGACGTGGGGTTGGTCAGAAAGGAAGACAGAGAGCACAGACCAGGCCCAAGACGCCATGCGTGCATACTCTCTATTGAAAGCATGGTATATTGCAATGACTGCCCGGGCAGTTCAAGAGTGTATGGCAATACTGGATAATCGTCGAGCGTTTCCGATTCGAAAATAGCAGGCTACACATTAAAAAAAAACGGAAACATCGATAAAGCTGCCGCCACCCGCACTACTTGGCTTTAGAATACATGAACTGTTGGACGTCACCTAAAAATACTCAGTGCCGGAGACGAGTCGGGTCTCCACATTTGACAAGCACCTCTCAATGGTGCACACAGAGAAGACAGCTAGCCATGTTTTTATTTATTACAGTGGAAAGTTGAGTGTAAAAGAGCCTAAAAGACGCAGGAAAACCTGTGTACAGCAGTGTTTGCAGGCTCGCCCTCTGTAAAGAAGGATCAGCTGGAGTGGGGCGTGATACCTTGAGCTGCGCTGGGATATGACGCGCAGACAACATAATAACTCGCGCTTAAACCCACCCCGTAGCCGACCGGAAACATCCATCCAAAAATCGTCTCATTTGTCACTTTTCGACGACTACGAAATGCGAACTGATGAGAATTCAAGGATTTAGAAAAATAGTTGGTAGTTTAAAGCCGAAGAAAAAGCAAAGAACAATGGAAAACACGTGTTTTCCGTAGAAACAGATACGGTTACGACGTTACCACTACCAGACAAGCACCCTAACAGCAGTCCACGGAAGTGATTGTCGTGTGATTGCGGTGGCCTCGAGGAGGCGGAACGCATCCGTGGTCGGGCAATTTCAACACATCAGAGGTACGGGAGTCGCGCCGCGACAAAATAGCATGGATGATGCAAATCCATCCCGGAGTAGATTTTCAGCGCCAGGAAAATACCATTTGTTTAATGGAGCAAGTCAGACATTCTACGTAAAAGACGGCATTTTGATTTTTTTAATTTCATATAGCTTTGTTGAAACCGTGGAGTAGTTGCTAGAAAGACCAACGCACGGCTTGCTCTTGAGACAAAAGGAACAGTTCTGCCTCAAACAAACGCAAAATCGACAACATCCTTACAGCGCCCCCACCAGATTTCTGGGGGCGCGGCACCATGGCAGCCCCGCAAGGCATGTACACGACCATATAACTCAGTGTGGTCGACACCGCAGATCCGAGCTTGCTTCTGGGCTGTGTGTCGAAAAATCGTGTCTCGTGGCATTTGTGAGCGATTTCAAGCTCTACCGGCCAGGTAGCCTGCTGGGAGCCGAGGGGGTGTTCCCCACTTGTGTGCTGTCCCGGCAAGCTTTCCGGCTTGGACTTGGGTAGCTTTTCGTCTAGCTGGTGGGAAGCAGAGCAACTTGGCCTTCCAGGAGTCGCATTAAACTAGGTGCGGATGAGGGTGCACGCCGTATGGGACCCATTTGCCTTGCTGAAACAAGCGCCGGAATAGCACACGGATGTAAGGAGGATACACATACGAGCACACGGATGTAAGGAGGAACAACACCTTCGCCGCTGACGTCTAGGGCACACCTCTCGAAGAACATTTCAAACAATCGCCCCGGATTACAGCGCTCGATATGTAGAGTTGGACGAATGCGATTTGTCTCCCTACGTAGGGCCCCATTTGACTGTCAGGTAGGTGGTCATTTCGACCGAAAGTTCCGTTTTTCGCGGGTACGTAGCTCTGAACACACGCACCATGCACACGAGTTGTGTTCAGGAGGGAAATATGGTTGATGTGCCTGGCTTTCAGAAAAGGCTACCAAGTGGGAGGGCTTGAAAACTCCGGCACTAAATGTTTCGTTGCCGCCGAGTTGCCGCATACTAAGCACCTGGCAAGTAAGGGTTTCTTAGCTTTGTGGCGTTTTTTCCCTTGTACTGCTGCTGTATGCGAGCGAAAATGCTATTTTCAGCAATTTATCAACGATTATAGGCCCATTTGTTTTTTGGCATGAATCGTAACACAAAAAAAGAGCGCAAAAAGAGAAAGTATGTACCAGGTATGAGGGGTCTGCTTTCTCCTAAAGAAGAGCAACACCTGAGCCACGAGATGGACGCGCTACAGCCAAGGCCCAAGCTAAGCTTCTCCCACGGCGGAAGCTCATGCGCTAGCAGGAGGCGATGCAAGTTGCCGCCAAAGCGTAAGTGGCGCAATTGGCGCAGAACGTTGACGAGTAATGATCGTGCACTCAGGAAGAAAGGGGGCTGGAAAGGCTAAACTCAGCAGCTAGCTAGGTCTTGGTTGATCAGCTGGCGTGCTGTCGACCATCACAGCAGTCTGAGGTTCGTCAGTGTGGTGTCGTCCGCTCACGCATTCGTGCGACGCTACAGCTCTGCGCTCTGAGCGTGGTGTTGAGGTGTTGTGGGCATAATATGAAAGACAGACACGCAGACCGAAGCCAGCAGTTTCCATTTATTTTTAGGTGACGTGTGGAGGACAGGTTTTGGGAAAGGTTCGTAGAATGGTCGCCGCACATGGAACCATGGAAGATTCACCAGAAGTGTTACCACATCTAAGAATATTTCCGAGAACCGGGAGAACTCGGCTTAATAACCCGAGCCTCCTTGAAGTCGAGTCGGGCCTTGTTTGCCCGACCGAACCTCACTCGATCTTTCTCTCATCCTTCGCTGATAAAGCGAGGGTCTCCTTGCCCCATATCGCACGGAAGAAAAGTACCCTTGGCAGCGTGGGGAAAACGCTGCCACTTCACTCGGGACCTTTGTAGCTCTACGAAAGTAGGGACTCCATAGACGTGTGCATTGTTTTCCAAGTGGTAATTGGATAAGTCCTTGAATTTGTTTTTCAACTAACGACCATCGGGCATATTTTTCCCATATCTACGAAAACAAATCCAGTCCCAGGCCTAACAGTAGGGTGTTTACGAAAGCATTTTTTGGTCGGGTTTCATGCACAAGGCTAATCCGATCGTTCCAATTCCAATTTACAGTAGGTTTGAAACCGCTTGTGCGAAGACCCAAACCACACAATCCAGAAAGGAAGTATTACATCGACGAAAATGACACTGCCAATCACAACAACTATTAATAATTATGAATAACGAAAATACGGAATGGAAAACACGACAAAAGTAAAAACCAAGTTTTCGATACGAGATGCGGAAACCGGGGTTTTGGCGACCGCCGCTGTGCTGCTGCTGTGTGTGCTGTACCCGCTGTGCTCTGCAGCAGAGTCATGCGAAGGGTGTCAGGCGCATCTACATCACCGGGATGCGTGTGTGGTACATACGTGGAGCGTTCTGTGCGGTGCACGTGCGGCGTGATCACACGACCCAGAATCCCCGAAACGTTGATCTCTGAGGTCCTATATATATGGCCATAACATTGGGGCGGAGGGGTCGGCCCTTCCCTAGTAGCAACTACACTGTCAATTGACGCGAAACACTCCAGGTAGGTGTCGTACCGTTTTCTGTTTACTTGCGAATAGTATGCGTTTGGGCTTTCTGGCATAGAGGAGCCCAGTAAACTGGGTAAAATGGTAGCACATATACATACGAATTTGGTGCGACTGGTTCGTACTGCGGTCGTTAAAAATTTCACCTTTCGGGCTGTACAGACTTTCAAAATTCAACTGCTGTTGGGCCTTTCGTTCATTTTGGGCTATTAGACTGCAA
>JBBMKB010022786.1:0-16881 GCA_037833945.1 Alaria marginata | reverse complement strand
GGGACGCGAGGGTATATGGTCTTAGGACTACGGCCATGCAAGAAATGAGTACACCCCCCCCCTCCCCCCCCCCCTCTCTCTCTCTCTCTCTCTCCCTCTCTCTCGCTCTCTGTCTCACATGTGGAGTTGGCAGTGCTCTCTCCCCCTCCCACAAGGTACATGTTGTCCGCGTACTCAGCGACGCCCTTGACAAGCGCGCGTCCGGTATCGGCGCCCTCACCCCCCACTTGAAACGACCACGCCCACTGGCCTTCGCCGAGCGAAGTAGGGGCAGGAGTTGGTAGGGCGTCATCAACTGCGGTCGGAAGGCCACGATCGCTTCCTTGAGTGGGAGAACCAGTCGGGGCACTGCTCTCGACATGAGCATTCCCGCCGCCGCTCGTCGTTGGTGATTGCGTCTGGAGTAATATTGGCGAGAGCGTTGTGGGCCTAGAGGTAACAGGGGCGACGGTCGGAGTGTCGCTCCTATCCAGGGCGGTGGGAGCCGTGGTCTGTTCGGCTGGTTCCCGCTCTCCACCCTCGTCAGGAGCAGTTTCGAAGCTCTCAAAGTCAGACCCCGCTGGGGGGACGAAGAAGGGGGCGCTGGTGCTGCCTCCAGGGCTCGACCCCGACGTCGGAGCTGTAGAGTGCAATGTATCTTCTTCCACCGTAGGGTCAGAGGTCGGCTCGACGACACTGGTGACTGGTGAACGCGTTGCAGTAGCTGGCGCCGGTCCCAATGGAGTTGGTTGATCCGTGTGCTCAGGCTCTTCATGCGCTGGTGATTCAAGATCACGATCGTCTCCTTCAGTAGGAGAACCAGTCGGGGCACTACTTTCGCCGTGCACATCCCCACCACCGGTCGTAGGGGATCGAGTTTGTAGTAAGATTGGCGCGAGTGTTGTGGGCCTAGAAGTGACGGGGGCCACCGTCGGAGTGTCGGTCCTATCAAGAGCAGTGGGAGCTGCGGTCCGTTCGGTTGACTCCCGTTCTCCACCTTCGTCAGGAGCAATTTCGAAGCCCTCAAAATCAGACCCCGCTGGGGGGACAAAGAAGGGGGCGCTGGTGCCGCTTCCAGGGCTCGGCCCCGACGTCGGAGCTGTAGAGTGCAAATAATATTTTTCCACAGTAGGGTCAGAGGTCGGCTCGACGACACTGGTGACTGGTGAACGCGTTGGAGTGGCTGGCGCCGGTCCCAATGGAAGTGGTTGATCCGTGTGCTCAGGCTCTTCGTACGCTGGTGATTCGAGGCCACGATCGCTTCCTTGAGTAGGAGAACCAGTCGGGGCACTGCTCTCGCCGTGCACATCCCCACCACCGGTCGTAGGGGATCGAGTTTGTAGTAAGATTGGCGCGAGTGTTATGAGCCTAGAGGTGACAGGGGCCACCGTCGGAGTGTCGGTCCTATCAAGAGCAGTGGGAGCTGCGGTCCGTTCGGCTGAATCCCGTTCTCCACCTTCGTCAGGAGCAATTTCGAAGCCCTCAAAATCAGACCCCGCTGGGGGGACAAAGAAGGGGGCGCTGGTGCCGCTTCCAGGGCTCGGCCCCGACGTCGGAGCTGTAGAGTGCAAAGAATCTTCTTCCACAGTAGGGTCAGAGGTCGGCTCTATGGTACTGGTGACTGGTGAACGCGTTGGAGTGGCTGGCGCCGGTCCCAATGGAAGTGGTTGGTCCGTGTGCTCAGGCTCTTCGTACGCTGGTGATTCGAGACCACGATCGCTTCCTTGAGTAGGAGAACCAGTCGGGGCGCCACTTTCGCCGTGCATATCCTGACCACCGATCGTAGGGGATCGAGTTTTTAGTAAGATTGTCGCGAGCGTTGTGGGCCTAGAGGTTACAGAGGCCACCGTCGGAGTGTTGCTTCTATCGAGAGCAGTGGGAGCTGCGGTCCGTTCGGTTGACTCCCGCTCTCCACCCTCGTCGGGAGCACCGTCGTAGGCCCCAGGATCAGACCCCGTTGGAGGGACGAAGGAGGGGGCGCTGGTGCCGCTTCCAGGGCTCGGCCCCGACGTCGGAGCTGTAGAGTGTAAGATATCTCCTTCCGTAGTAGGGTTAGAGGTCGGTTCGACGACACTGGTGACTGGCGAACGCGTTGCAGTGGCTGGCGCCGGTCCCAATGGTTGATCTGTGTGCTCAGGTGTGTGCTCAGGTGCTTTGTAGACAGGTGATTCGGTGTCCTGTAACTTTTCAGAACACGCAGACGAAGATGTGGCAGTGATAGCCCGCGTTATGAGAGCGGTTGTGGTACTGAGGTGGGAGGCGGGACGGTTGTTCAAGAAGTTGAACTCAACATTTTACGAGGGGGGTATGATGCTGTATCACGTGGATATGTCGACGAAAAGGGGAGCCCGCAACTTCTCGCTTGAGATATTGTGCTGCCCCTATTACCCCCTCCCCTCCCAGATGCTTCAGATCACAAAATAACGATCCTAGGTTGTTAAACAATCACAGTAAAGTAGCATAAACGTAGAGTTAAAGGTGAAGTGGTAGACCTCTAGAACTGCAGCTTTATTTATTTCAATCGTTATAGCGAAAACCACCAATGAATCCCACCTGAAGGAAGATTGCCGTTGGCCCCCCCGTCCCAATACCCCGTCCAGCAGTACTAGAGGTAGGGCTAGATGTCAACGTCTCCCCGGTGGGCTGAGTACTCACATATGTGGAAGAGGAATTCGGAGCGCCGGTGGCGGCGAAGGGCAAGGAGCTGCCTCCCTGCGCCCCCTCGCGCTCCGTTGGACTTGTTGTACTTGGCGACGGCGTTACTGCCACGGGCGAGTCACCACTCCGATCAATTCCTGGTTGGCTCACGGACGGTACGGCCGTCCCGAACGAGCCAAAGCTGGAGCTTGCCGTCGACGGCGCAGCGGATGGGGAGCTTGTGACCTTTGCTGGAACTGCCCAAGAAGGCGCGTCTGTAGGGACAGGGGGCGCAATGGTTTCGTCCTGGGCTCCCTCTGCGGGATATATGGTTGAAGCCGAAGGCTGGCCGGATGTTGGGGTAGGTGCTGAAGGGTGTGAGGTACTACCCCCTTTGGCCCTACTGCCGGTGGTAGCTGGCGCTGTCGTGGGGGCTGCCGTGGGAGCAAACGAAATTTGCGCACCCGCCGCCCAGATTTCTACGGTTGGGCTTTCGCTTGGTAGCATCGACGGGGTTGCGCTTGGCGTTGCTGTGGTCCCCAGCGCTTCCAGGCCTCTGTCAGTACCATTTGATTCAGAAGGAGCCGAAGAAGAGGCGAACGGCACTGACCCACCGTATATACCTCCGGTAGGACTGCCGCTCGGTTGCGCCGTTGGATCGGCGGCAGGATGGACCGTCGGACTTGCTGTGGCCTCCGTTCTGTTGGTATCAGAAAAAGGTGGAAATTGGCCGCCACGAGTCTCCGTGATTGGACTTCCCGTCGGCGCGACAGTCGCCTGAATTGAGACCGGAGGGACTGTCGGGCTTGGTGAACCTTCCCCGTCAGCCACGTCTTGTTCTGACGGAGCCCGCGTGGGTTCGAGCGACAGCGCTGCACCCGACGCCCCACCCATCGGCGTGCTGGTCGGGGATGACGTCGGAACTGAGCCATGAACGGCGACGATTGGGCTCGGCGTGGCTCCTCTGGCAGTTTCACCGGCACGAGACGGGGATGCCGTAGGTGCGGACGAGAACATGCCTCCCTGAGATCGTGCGACCGGGCTGCGAATCGGCGGCACCACCGCTTCGGGTGAGGTAGGAGCGGCTGTCCGACTTGGTTCATCTTCCTCACCGTCGATGTTCCGATAATATGGAGTCGGCGTGGGTGCGAGTGACAACGCCTCTCCCGACGTTCCCCCCGTCGGCGTGCTGGTAAGTGATGCCGTCGGCCTCGTCGTAGCCCTCTCTCCAGACTCATCTTTAGCAAGTGGTGTCCATGTAGGTGCGAGCGAGGTTGTACGGCCAACGATATGTCCCGTCGGACCACTCGTCGGCGTCGCGGTGACTTGGGCCGAGGCCGGCGCGCCTGTCGGGCCTAGCGTTTGCCCCTTGCCCGTCGTGTCCCCGATGGGGGGAGGCGGCGCCGACCCCACATCACCCACGTCATAATCGTTCAATCCGGTCGGCGTGCTGGTTGGCGTCCCCGTGGCGGTCGCGTCTGGAGCGATGTTTGGGATCGATACGTCTCGCTCATCCGGTTCGCTCTTGTTAGATGGACTTGATGTGGGTGCCGCGGAGAGAAGCACGCCTCCATGTGGTCTTGCACCTTGACTGCCACTCGGTTGCGCTGTTCGAGTTTCGGCCAGAATGGCTGTTGGACCAGCCGTGGTCTCCTTTGTGTTGCCATTTGATGCGGGGGGGGGGCTTTGACGGGTCCCCGCGATAGAATTCCCCGTCGGCATGAATGTCACCTGGATTGAGGCCGGAACGACTGTCGGGCTTGATGAGTCCTCCTCACTAGCTTCACCCGGCCAGGAGGGAGCCAGCGCGGGTTCGAACGATGATGCCCCGCCCGGAGTCACGGTCATCGGTTTGTTGGTTGGTGATACGGTCAGAAGTGGGCCTTGAGCGACGACGGTTGGCCCTGGCGTGAGTCTCGTGTCAGTTGCACCCGGATGAGACGGGCCCGCCGTCGGTGCGGACGAAAACATGCCTCCCCGAGATCGTTCGACCGGGCTAAGCGTCGGCGGGACCGCCGTTCCAGGCGGGGTGGGAGCGGCTGTCCGGCGCGGTGCTGCTTGCTCGCCGTCAATTTTTCGAACAGATGGAAGCGGCGTGGGTGCGAGTGACAAAGCTGAATCCGATTTTTCTCCCGTCGTTGGTGATGCTGTTGGAACCGGGCCCTGCACGACGACGGTGGGGCTTGGCGTGACTCTCATGCCAGTTTCACCTGCGCGAGACGGGGTTGCCGTGGGCGCGGACGTAAACGTGCCTCCCCGAGACCCTTCGTCCGAGCTACGAGTCGGCGGCATCACCGTTCCAAGTGAAGTTGGAGCGGGTGTCCGGCTTGATGTGTGTTCTTCGCCGCCAGTATTCCTAAGAGATGAAACCGACGTTGGTGCGAGTGACAGCGCTTCATCCGACGTTTGTCCCATCGTTGGTGATGCCGTTGGAACACGGCCCTGGACGACAACGGTTGGGCTCGGCGTGACACTCATGTCAGTCTCACCCGCACGAGGCGGCGTCACCGTGGGTGCGGACGAAAACATGCCTCCCCGAGATCCTTCGACTGGGCTGCGAGACGGCACCCCCATGCCAGGCGAGGTTGGAGTGGTTGTCCGGCTCTGCGTGGCTTCCTCTCCGTCGGTGTTCCAAAGGTATGGAGTCGGCGTGGGTTCGGGTGACAGCGTGACCCCCGATACCCCCCAGGTCCCCATAGTAGTTGGTGACCCCGTCAAACCTCGCCCAGGAGTGGCAGTTGGCGTCGCTGTAACTCGCCCACCAGACTCATCATTAGCAAGTGGTGCCCATACAGGTGCGAGTGAGGTTGTACCACCAATGGCCTGTCTCGTCGGACCACTCGCCGGTGTCGCGGTCATTCGAGCCGAGGCCGGAGAGCCGGACGGGCTTGGCGTTCGCCATTTGCGAGTGATGTCCCCGATGGATGAAGGCGGCGACGGTCCTGAAAAATCCGTCTCATCTTGATCCGATCCGGTCGGCGTGCTGGTCGGGGTCCCCGTCGCGGACACAGCTGGAGCGCTATCCGGGATCGGTAGGCCTCGCTCATCAGGCTCACTATTAGTAGACGGGCTTGACGTGGGCGCAGCGGAACGTAGCACGCCTTCATGCGGCCCTGAAGCTAGATTTCCACTCGGTTGCCCCGTTGGATTCACGACCGGAACAGCTGTCGGACTAGTCGTGGATTCCTTTGTATCGCCAGTAAATGTGGGTGAACGGGGTCCGCCACGAGTCCCCGCGGTTGGACCCCCCGTCGGCGCGACTGTCGCCCAAACCGGATCACCTGTCGGGCTCAGTGAGTCGTCCTCACCAGACATGCCCCGCTTGGAAGGAGCCAGCGTAAGTTCGGACGGTGATGCCCCCCCCGGAGTCCCGGTCGTCGGTTTGCTGGATGATGATATCGTTGGAAGTAAATCCTGAAGGCCAACGGTTGGGCTTGACGTGACTCTCATGTCGGTTACCCCTGCACGAGACGGGGTCGCCGTGGGTGCGAACGTGCCTAGCCGAGATTCGTCCACTGGACTGCGAGTAGGTGACACCACCGTGCTAGGCGAGGTGGGGGCAGCTGTCTGGTTAGGTGCGCCTTCCTCGCCGTCAGTGTCCTGAAGAGATGGAATCGGTGTGGGTGCGAGTGACAGCCCTGCGTCCGACGTCTTCCCCTTCATCGGTGATGCCGTTCGAACCGGGCCCTGGACGGCACCAGAAGGGCTTGTGGTGACTCTCATGCCAGTTTCACCCGTACGAGACGGTGTCGCCGTGGGTGCAGAGGAAGAGGTGTCTCCCCGAGAACCTTTAACCGGGCTGCGAGTCGGTGGAACCACGGGTTCAAACGACGTTGGATTAGCTGTGTAACTCAGTGCGTCTTCCTCCCCGTCGGTGTTCCGAGGAGTTGGAGCCGGCGTGGGTTCGAGTGACAGATCTGCGTCCGACGTTTCCCCCATCGTTGGTGATGCCGTTGGAATCAGGTTCTGGAAAATAAAGGTTGGGCTTGGCGTGACTCTCATGTCCGTTGCACCCGCGCCAGACGGGGTCGCTGTGGGCGAGGATGAGCGCGTGCCTTCCCGGGACCTTTCTATCGGGCTACGAGTCGGCGGCACCACTGTTCCAGGTGAGGTCGGAGTGACCGTCCGTTTGGGTGCATCTTCCTTTCCGTCAACGTTCCGAAGAGAGGCAGTCGGCGTGGGTGCAAAAGACAGCGCTACGCCCGATATCCCTCCCGTCGGCGTGCTAGTTGGTGACGCCGTCGGAAGTCGACCGCGAGTGGCAGTCGGCCTGGGGGTGTTTTTCTCACCAGTCTCATCCTTAGACACCGGAGCCCATATAGGTGCAGGCGAGGTTGTACCGCCAACAACGTATCCCGTTGGACCACTCGTTGGCGCCACGGTCGCTCGAGTCGAGGCCGACACGACTGTCGGGCTTAGCGTTTCCCACTTGCCAGCGGTGTCTGGGAGGGATGGGGGCGGCGCCGGTCCCGCTAAACCCACCTCATCTTGACTCGATCCGGTCGGCGTGCTGCTCGGGGTCCCTGTTACGGCCACGTCTGGAGCGAAGGTTTGGCTTGGTATGCTCCGCCCTTCAGTTTCGCTCTTGTTTGATGGACTTGACGTGGGTGCAACGGAAAGACGCACGCCTCCATTCGGCCTTGCAGCTACACTGCCACTCGGTTGCGCCGTCTGAGATTCGGTCGGAAGAGTTGTCGGACCTGCGGTCGGCTCACTTCTGTTAGTATCAAAAGTGGGAGAAAAGGGGCCGTTGCGAGTCCCCGCGATCGGACCCTCCGTCGGTGTGACTGTCGCGTGAATCAAGGCCGGAACGGCTGTCGGGCTCGGTGAGTCCTCCTCGCCAGCCATGCCAGGCTGGGATGGAGCCGCCGTGGGTTCGACAGATGATGCCTCGGTCATGGTCGCTTCCGGCGGTATGCTGGTTGGTGACACCGTTGGAACTGGGCCAGGAACGGGGGCGGCTGGGCTCGTTGTCACTCGCTTGGCAGCTTCATCAACACCAGACGGGGTCGCCGTGGGTGCGAACGAAAACGCGCCTCTCCGAGAACGCTCGATGGGGTTGCGAGTCGACGGTGCAGACGAAGGGGAGTATGGTGTCTGGCTCGGTGCGTGTTCCTCGAAGTCGGTGTTCCGAAGAGACGGAGTCGGCGTGGGTTCAAGGGACAACGCCATGTCCGATTTTGCCCCTGTTGGCGTGCTAGTCGGTGACGCCGTCGGATCTCGACCAGGAGTGGCAGTCGGCCGTGGTGTGTCCCGCTCACTAGATTCATCCTTATCAAGTGGAAGCCATATAGGCGCGGGCGAGATTGTACCGCCAACGGTCTGTCCCGTCGGGCTACTCGTCGGCATCGCGGTCGCTCGAGCCGAGGTCGATGCGACTGTTGGACTTAGAGTTTTACCTGTGCCAGTAGTGTCCCCGGAGGATGGAGCGGCCGTTGACCTCGCAATACCCAACTCATCTGGATTCGATCCGGTCGGCGTGCTGGTCGGCGTCCCCGTCCCAGTCGTGTCTGGAGCTGTGTGTGGGAATGGTAAACCTTGCTCATCAAGTTCGCTCTTGTTCGACGGACTTGATGTGGGTGCCACCGAGCGTAGCGCGCCTTCGTCTTGCCTAGCTAGACTGGGTGCTGTTGTCCGAGGTGCGATCGGAACAGCTGTCGGACCTGCGGTGGCCTCGTCAATGCTCGAACCAGATGTCGGCGAAAACGGGCCTTCACGAGTCCTCGCAGCAGGACCCGCCGTCGGCGAGAGCATCATCTGAGTCGGGACCGGAGCGACTGTCGGGCTTGGCGAGTCCTCCTTGTCAGCCACACCTCGCTTAGACGGCGCCAGCGTGGGTTCGAGCGATGATGCCCCACCCGGAGTCCCTTGCCTCGGTCTGGTATCTGGTGACTCCGATGGAGTTGGGCCCCCGACGACGACGGTTGGGCTGGGCGTGATCCTCTTGGCAGGTTCACCCTCCCGAGGTGGGGTTGTCTTGGGTGCGGACGAGGACGTGCCATCTCGGAATCCTTCGATGGGACCGTAAGTCGGCGGAATCACCGCGCCATGTGAGGTTGGAGCGATTCTCTGCCCCGGTACAGCCTCCTCACCGGCAATATCCTGAAGAGGTGGAGTCGGTGTGGGAGTGAGTAACAGCGGTGGGCCCGACGTCCCCCCGGTCGCTGGCCTCGCTGTCGGAACTGGACCCTGGGCAATGACAGTTGGGTTTGACGTGCCTTTCTTGTCAGTTTCACCTACATGACGTGGAGTCTCCGTGGGTGCGGGCGGGAACGCGCCTCTCCGAGATCCTTCAGTCGGGCTGCGAGTCGGCGGTACGACCGCTCCAGGTGAGATTGGAGCGACTGTCCAACTTGGTGCGTCTTCTTTGCCGCCAGCGTTCCGAAGAGACGGGGTGGGCGTGGGTTTAAGCGACAGCCCTACGCCCGACATTTCTTCCGTCGGCGGGATAGTTGGTGACGCCGTCGGGATTGGTCCCTGGATGGCAATGGTTGGGCTCGGCGTGACTCTCTCGGCGGCTTCACCCACACCAGACGGAGTCGCCGTGGGTGCGGACGACAACACGCCTCCCCGAGACCCTTCGTCTCGCTCCCCATTTACGCCCGCGATAGACGGGGTCGATGTAGGTGCAACGGAGACCCCTCTGCTCCTCGCTCCCTCGACCGAGCTGCTCGCTGGACTTTCTGATTCAAACTTCGTCGGTATTGGTGTTGCACCCAATGAATATTCACTCGAAGGCACGGCCGTGGACACCAGCCACCCAGCATCTCCCCCTAGTTCACTGGAGGGGCTGTTTGTTGCAGCTTCCGTCGGAAACGGCGCGTGAGACTCCATCGGACTTGAAAGCCCACCGCCTGAGACACCGGTAGTCGGGGTAGGAGCCGGAGTCGGAGTCGGAGTCGGAGTGAACACGCTCAAATCATCAACCATTTCCGTGGGGCTGCTTGTTAGACCTTCTGTCGGTGCACCCGTTGGCGCTGACGTTGGACTTCCCGACGGGGTATTTGTCGGGACGTCTGTGTATGACCCAGTTGCCGCCGTCGTTGGACTTCCCGAACATTCCGCTGACGGGGCCGGTGTGGCAAATATCCCCCCTCCTGGAACCCACCCTGTCGGAACGCTCGTCGGTACGCCCGCTCCTCGAGACATCGCGGTCGGAGGCACAGTTGGTGACCTCGATGTGCCTGACGATGGCGATCCGGAAGGGCTTGTGACAGGGCTTACCGTAAGGCTTGCAGGCAGATCGGCCGTCGGGGTTGCGGTTTCAAGCTCGCCCCACGGATCCCGATCCATCACTTCTGGAACCGGGCTGCCCGTTATCAGTGACGCGGTCGCGGATACGGTCGATGCCGATGAAGGTGCCGACAAAACGTCGACTTGACTACCGTACGCCGTGTCAACCGTCCGCGGGTGTGCATCTGGCGCTGCCGTATGCCACAGCGCACTGCCGCTGGAAGATTCGCCTTGGAGGGCAACCGGCCCCGGTGAGGGTGCAGGGTCAACGTTGAGCTCCTCTCGGTATTCTTTTTCGGGAAAAAAACCGAGCATCGCCGTGTGAAGTGGAAGCTGCGGCGAAACCAACGCGGCTACTTCGTCCTCCTCGCCTTTGCGCCTACCACTCGTTTTTCTCCCTCCGGAAGTCGCCAAGGCTCGGGGTTGTGGAATAGTCGGGCTTGACTCGGTGCGCAAGGTCTGACCGCTGCTTATTTTAGCAGAATCGGCTGGCATCGCTCGTCGGCCACCGGTGGCAAACTCCCACATACTGCTGTGCGCATGGCTGCGACCTTGGGAGTCATGCTTGCCACTGCGGTCCGCTGATACAGGTAATGCTACGTCCGTAAAGGATAGCGCCGACGCTGTGGGCAGTCTCTTCTTGCCCAGGGCACCAACGTGATCTGGCAAGTATCGTGAACGTATCGCACAATAATTGGCACTGAGTAAGGGGGCGCATTTGAAGAGTTGCCCGCGATTTATGTTAGCAAGTATCGACTATCATAATATGTGGGACACATTCTACGATAGAAGTTCAGCATATTTTTTCTGAAGCCCCTCACTTGAGGAGCTCGATACTATTAGTAAGTGATTTTGAGCAAACTGAAAGTGCAATTCGATGAACAAATCCGTGGCCCATCTATACAAAAAAGGCATATTGCAAAAATAGGGTGACATTCCGACGATGTTGGGTTACGGAGCCCCGTCGTCCAGAAAGTAAAATTGCCAAAAATGCTACCTCTATCGTAGAACGCGTCTTGGTGTGGCCAGGAAAGTTGACTCGCTTTGTCGAGATAAGTCGTGGTGTGGTTCGGTCAGGTAAGCTTAGTTTTAACCCGCTGACACAATCACTCGCTGCCGCAAATCCTGAAATATACGCTCGATGTTTCTTCCGAAACACGCAGCGGCAGGATGCCTTCGTACTGGCGCAACGGACCCATGGGTATGATGACGCACGTTTCGAATACGAAATGCCATTATGCCCTGAATCAATGGTGCTTGCTTGTTTTTGACGCGCTCTCTACGATCTCAAATGCATGCTTCCCGCTCAAGCCAAGGTCAGTCTTTCACCTGATACTATTTTCGGCGATGAACCTGCTGGCTCTCGGCTTCCGAAACTTCGACGGGCAGCTTCTGCCTGGAGATGCAGGTAAAACCACGGCGTACTTTGGATACTCAGCTGTCGGTTCAAAGCGCTGTGGTATTTGCATATTAGGGGGTACACCGAAACGTACACCTTAAGAGCTTGCTTGGCGACCGCAATGCTCTCAATAAAAATACAAAAGCATAATAATATACCTGGTACCTGGTATTGGTCACTCCGTGGCACGTACGCTACAGTACGCGAGAGTAGTTAATAATCTCCTATTTTGGCTAAGGCTCGCGGCTTATTGTGATGTCAACGTTGAGCACAGGCTCTTAAAGGCCATTATCTAGGATTTAGAGTGGCGTCCTTGCTGAGCACAAAAGCTTACTGTAGCTGTAAATTCTTAAATTACATAAAAACTCAGCCTGAAGTTCTTAACTGCCAAATTATTAACACATGTCGCGTACTGTCTGCATCCCCACACATGTTGCGTTGTGGAATACCGTGACGCCCTCTATGTCGTAATACTAATGATCAGATACAAAATATTATTACAAAATATTCCAAAATGTTTTATTAATACGCGTACATGGTAGAAGTTGTTGGTCGGCATGCACTAACGAGTACCTGACATATACACCGATAAACGCCAAGGGTCAAACCCAAGCAAATTCCCGGAATTTTATCGCACGTGTGTGCAATAAAAACAGGCTTAATAGTGGAGATTACAGCCTCTGCGTTGCGCCGGGTTCGGCTGCGCGGGAATCTCTGGCGTTTGGTAGATGCTGCTAAGATGTGCCCAAGGCATCGCATAGTACACCTCCGATGGAGACCTACGAGTACTGGGTGTGTGAACGGCAGTAAGATGTTGGACGATACCTGACGAGGTATGAGTCACTCTCTCGACGCGGAAACCATCACGTGACACCTACACGGTCCTTTGAGGCAGTTGGAAAGCCATAGGTATAGGCTTGGGGGCGTTAAAACGTGAGCAGTGCGCTTTATCGTTAACCCGCGGGATAGGCCAAATTACGTGATAGAGAGCTAACAATAGGCAGTCGGTCGTACTTGTACAGTCCAATCTACAGTACTGGTATATACAATCCGTAGTAAACACATTTCGTTTCTTTTTACGAGTACGTGGTGCAAGGATTCGAGACGTGCTGCTCAAGGAGGACAGGCCTTCTTATCGAGCACCAACAGCATGTGAGAGTACACGTCGGCTACAATACGATATAGCACCTCGTTGACGTCCTCCGACGCGGCTATCCTTGTTGGTACCGTTGACCGGAAGGGCGGCTGCTTCTCAAGTAGTTTTCTGCGCACTGCTGTGGCTTCCTCTCGGCTCGTTGTCCTCGCCACCAACACGTAAAATACCGTGATCGCGAATCGCAATGTGCCGGTAGCACTCATTCTGCACGATCGTGTTAACGTCGAGGGGTTGTTATCAATAGAGCCTGAACCTACTCAAAGGTAACGCAGGACATTATATACGACGTACGAGGGTATGCTCTCGACTTTGAGGGCACGTACGTACGTATAACGCTGCAATCGAGCTGACTTGACGTCCGCAACGCTTCGTACGGGCATAAGCATGTACCAGGCAGGGGTGCTACTTATATAACGAGAGCTTGTCTTCAACAACGAAGGTTGCCAAGTGCCAAGAGCGCTCCGATGACTGACCAGAGCTCCACTACGGTGTACTCTCGACCTCCATACCGGTACGGTACATGTCAGTAGCAGGCAACCAGCCACGCCCTACAATGCGTCGCCCTTCCTGTCTCCGAATGATAGGTACGAGCAATCTCGTGCCAGTACAACGTAGTTTTCGATCGTCATGTTCCGCCGCGCGTATTACTTCCAACGGACGACGAGTGTTGGCTTGTCTGCCTGCAAAAGGCAGAGCGCGTATACAACATGTAGAGGCCAGGCCGCACACGAGGCGCGTCGAGCCTTCTTCTGGTGTTGGTCCTATATCGATAACTTGAGACGCCAGCCCTATACCACAAGGGCTGCTTTCGGGCACTCACATGATCAGCGACCGGCGTGCGGGAAGCCCTCGCCACGCATCTGGCCGAGTAGCGCGCAGGGTGAGGTGGGTACTCGTATAGTGGGCAGTGGACCAGCAGCGACACAACACACAACACGAAAAGCGACAAAAATGACAGACTCACGACTCACGACAGGTCTTTTGGGCTTTTCGGATTGTTTTTTTCCGTTTCAGATGCGGCGGGATGATCAAAGATACGAAGATGCGGCGGAATTTCCGACCAAGAGATACGAAGATACGAAGCTACAGGGTATGAAGATCTAAGATACAAGATACTGCCGTGGGCCACCGTTCACTTTTCACCGTTCACTACAACATTCACCGTTCACCCCGGTCATTTCGTGATGTGGCTCGTAAAAATTGTGAGCCGCCGTTCACCCTGAACGTGTGCGGCGTAATTATGAAAAAGGTGTAACATCAGCCGTCGACGTAAAGTCAACCAACTGAGAGGGTTTATTTTCGGACCGCCCGGAATAAAAGCGTCATCACATTTTACGGCGTACTGCTGTACGTACCTGGTAATAATGTAATACCCACGCCCTATATACTTACACGACACACGACGCGCATGCAAACGAGTAGTATAGAAATACTCGCGTGATCTTCATGCTTCGACTATTAATAACCACAGCCAGTTATTTTAATTACGGTAGTGGGGCCTGTACACGGTATATACAGTGCGAAGGGATTTTGGCCGCCTTATATCGAGAGGCCGCCTTATTCGTATAGGCAGTTGTACTCAGACTTACAGTCGTGCCAACCGATCTCAACCGCCATATATCGGGTGACCGCCTTATTCGAACCGCCTTATATAGGCCCCACTACTGTAGTTAGTTGTGTGAGCGTGCACGTTATACGCACACTTTACGGACGAACGGTTAAAAGACCTCCAATTGGTTTGCTGATTTCACGACGGCGTCATGACGGCCGCCACGAACTGTTAACAACAACAACAACAGTCGCCGGCGGCGTCATGTTCAGTCGTACGCGCAGCTGGGCGTGTTTCCTATTTGGAATAAAACTGCGGCTGCCAATTTGGGTACCATCTGTACATACATACATACATACGAAGGGTGATACGTACGAGCGGAAAGTAGTTTTTCAATGTTCCCATTCGTTGTATTTACCCGTCTCCTTGTCATTTATTTGCCATGCTGCACCAGACAGTAATTAAGGACAAACATAAGTACACACCAGGTAAAATGTGATGACGTTTTTGTTGCGGGCGATCCGGAAATAAACCCTCAGTTGACTATACGTCGACGGCTGATGTTATACTTTTTTCTTAATTATTACCTGCCCTTTAATAAGAAACCGGGATACTAACCTAGGCTAGACTTCTTATTTGGAAGAGGAATGTTTCACACTATTAATAACTTCAGTACAACCGGTACAGAATGTCTTATATATGTTCCAGGGAATCTAGGCTGTTTTTGTTTGTTGGAGCTCTTCTTTCTTATGAGGGGGCCCGTAGTGTTGGTGTGTGTACGTGTCTGTCTCGTGTTCTGTGTAGATCGTGATGACCAAGACCTCTATCACGGGGGACCATAGTAAATAGGACCAAATATTGTTAGTAAAAATAGGGAAATATGTAGGTTTTTGTATGTACCGTAGGTCCTATTAACTATGGTCCTCCGTAATAGGAAGAAGCGCTACTGCTGTACAGACCCTTGGCTTTATAGAGAGAGGTCGTTGGGCACAAATATATGACGGTTTACCGTGAGCGATACAACAACAGCACCATCTAGGATGTGCAGGGGAACGATCTGCTTACCGTACGCGTACAAACGAGGAGCACACAAAAACACGAATAGTAGACGCGTTCTACGATAGAGGTACCTGTAGCACTTTTTGGCGTTTTTATTTTCGGGATGACGGGGCTCCTTGACCCAAAATCGACGGAATGTCATTCTATTTTTGCAACATGTTTTTTTTTTCGTAGGTGGGCCACGGGTTTGTTAATCGAATTGCACTTTCAGTTTGCTCAAAATCACTTACTAATAGTATAGAGCTCCTCAAGTGAGGACCCTCAGAAAAAGTATGGCGAACCTCTATCGTAGGATGTGTCAGTAGTGCGTTTGAAACTTCTTCGGAAGTGCATAGGGGGGGGGGACTGGCCCTGGTGGCTGGAGGGGATAGGGTCAGGAGGACATGGACGCACATAATATAGCATTCGTAGTTGTTAGTTGTCGGATACATTGTTTTGCGCTTTTACTTTTCGAGGTCTGAATTTTCGGTTATTTTGTCATCATTTTAATCGTGTTGACACTAACGCTACACATTGTCAAATGGCAAAAATGATATAATAATAATAATAATAATAATAATAATAATAACAGTGTGTACCAGGTACAAAAACCAATCGACAAATTCGGTCTGTCGAGATTCCCAGCTGACACCATTGAGACATTTGGTGAACAAAACTCCCTGGTTTGATGCACTAAACGGGTGCCGCACTACTCGTCCGAAAAGCAGCGACGACTCCTGCACGAATGACGCGCCTACCTTTGCAGCTTGGCCAGAAAATCTCCCCCTCTCTGACCAAACAGCCACAGTCAGACACATCCCCACCCCATATCATGTACCACTCTGTCCGTAAATATAAGCACCGTTTTTTATTCAAATCTATCATCGAACGGACCTTATATTTCCGGACAGAGTGGTATCCCATTGCCCCCCTGCCGCCCTCCCCATCGCACATAAAGTGCCATCGCAACCATTCTGCAGATCACGAACCCACTATTATTAGGATGCCACTGCAACATGGCAACTGGCAAACACAGTGAACCGACCAAACTAGTCGATCCGAACACACTAAATAATACTACGCACTGCTATACACTTTTCCAACACACGATGCCAAGATATCATACTGTACACCCCAACCTACAGTAGCCACACCCCCCCCTGCCACAACGGCCGTCTATCGGACCCTAGCTGACGCTTCGGCGCATGTCCTCCCCCATGCTGCTCTGAAGAGGGACGCTTTCCAGACCCCCCCCCCCCCCCTCCTCACAGATGCCGATGCTGCCGCTGCCGCTGTAAAACAGCACGGTAAAGTTCCAACGCCCCAACCCACTAGACCCCCCGCTACAACGACCGTCTATCCGGCCCTAACTGACGCTTCGCCGCCTGTCCTCCCTCATGCTGCTCTGCTGAGGAACGTTTTCCCGACCCTGATCCCGCTCCTTCCGCCCCCGTACCCCTCCCCGCAGATGCCGCCGCCGCTGCTGCTGCTGCTGTCGCCGCTCGTGAAGACTGTGTGTCTCGTATCCCGACACCGACAACAGCGAAGGGGACGGTCTTTTGCCGAAGCCGGGGAGATTTGAGAAGCTCGGCGAATCGCTCTTGGCCCTTCCAGAAGAGCAGCAGTCTGGCAGAGGCGGGAGGGAGGGGGGGGCGGTTGGCGGCGGCGACAGATGAACGGACGGGCGACCGGACATAATCAAATTTCACGCTAACCGTGGTCGTTTTCGACTCGGGGCTTTCAATGTAACGACCGCGAAAAAACAAACTTATGCTTTTCCTCTCTTAACCCCTTTAGAACCCCGAACCCCGTCCCTATACTATTAGCAAGTAATATTGTCCCCAAAAGTGTTTCCAGTTGTAAAGGGGTTAAACTCTCTTTAGAATTGCC
>JBBMKB010022675.1:0-16884 GCA_037833945.1 Alaria marginata | reverse complement strand
CAAAGCGAAACAAAAGCAAAGTCGAAAGAGGGAAAAATTAAAAGGAAGAACTGTCGTGCCTCCCCGCAGGGGATGTTTCTGGTGGTCGACATCGTGACTTTTCGCCTTAGGGTTAACAAACGAGTATCTCGGATAGATACCTGAGTATTATTGTAGTATCGGATGAATTATTTTCTTGCACGCGTGATCACGCAGGTTTTCCTCGAGGAAATACTTATGTTTGGTGTCTCCTGCAGGTCTGTAGACAAGCCACCTCCACCGATGGCACCTGCTAGGATGCTCCTGTATACACCGCGTTTCTCCTGTCGCCTGCTAAGCTGCTGCGGTATAAGTAGATTCTGCTCCTGGTGCAAGCTGTAGATAATCGACGAGAAGTGGGGATGTTCAGGGTTTGCTTGTTTGCTGCCGTCCAAATCGTGACTCTTGTACCACAAACACTACCCCTGCTGCTGTGCTTGGTGGTTGATGTGTGTGAATGCTGGGTTGCTCTTCTTCTGTGCTGATGCTTTGTCCTTTTCCTGCTGCTCCTCCTCTTCCTACCGAGTGCTGCATCCGTTACTGCTGATACTGTCGCCAAAGCGAGATCCGCCAAAATAATGCGCCTAAGGTTTTATCGCAACATGACTCCTGGAAACCGCTTTTACGCTAAGCGAGCCAAGTGACGACTATGACCAAGTTAAAACCAACATTCGACTTTCCCACCCTAGTTTCCCGCCAGAGTGAGCCCCAAAATAATTGCGACTAAGGTCTCACCAACACAGTACTCTGCCTCTTCTTCGAAGCGAGCCACCAAAAACCGTTGGCAGCACAAACCCGCTTTGCCCTTCCCGTGCAACCCTTTTATATGATAAAAACATTGAATTTATTCACACCAGCCAAAATTAAAACCTACGCCTAGGTGCAAAATTTTACAGACGCTATCGACGGTCTCCTTGTTTCGGGTGGTTTCTACGTTCCTGCGTCTTCGGATTAAAAACGAACCAACGTGGCCCAGCAGACGTTGAGGAGAAATATCGTGTGCATCCTAGTTTTGGACCGGATACGTGCTGTACTAGCAGCGCGACCACTATTGTACCTATCTCGCCAACGATTTGGCGGGCATTGTACTTCCTTGGCTGATGGGTACCGTTAACAGAAGGACATCGCCATATGTAGGTGTCCCTCCCTGCCTTAGTGTCCCCACAGCGGATCCACCAATAAAATGAGAGGGTCAATGCAGGAATAAATGACTAAGGAACTCGATAGGGCCTTCCAGTCGTAGCGGTGAGGCTGCGAGGCCCCATATCGTAGGATATCGGCGAGCCAGATGGGAGGACATCGTCGTCGTCGTCATGTTTTGAACACCACAAACCACGCCACAACTAGAAACCAGGTTACAAAGCCAGCACAGACGCTCACGATTCCCCATATGGATGAAAAGTTGAAAATATTTAGGGTGATGAACACCCCAGCCAATACTACCATCGCACCCCAGAATGAGCCTTTGGAGCACAAAGCTTCGAAGATATATCGAATCGTTTTGCCTCGAGCCGTGCAGTGCCTTTTCAACCCAACACATGCTGACACTAGCACACTCAACAAGAAGCCTCCAATCGCAGAAGCGGCGACAATCGACAACCAGGTAGGGGCTTGCAGGGTTGGGCGCGTCGGTGGTTGGACCGGAGCTGACGTGGGTGACGGTTTCATGCTTTGCACGGGCGTTGCAATTGGTGATGACGTCGGGGCCTTCGCGGGCGGTTTGCTTGGGGGTGTGGTCGGCGCTAGCGTGGGCGACCTGGTTGGGGATAATGTCGGTCTTGGCGTGGGTGATCTGGTTGGGGGTGACGTCGGTGCTGGCGTGGGCGACTGGGTCGGCGATGGCGTCGGTGCTGGCATTGGTGACTTGGTCGGCGACGGTGTCAGACCTAGTGAATGGGGAGAGAGTGTGCATGTGGCATAGCGACGGGGCAGTGTCCACATCACATATACAGTATGTATGTGTCAGATTGAGAGGTGTCTCTCGTGTTTCACTTCATTTGCAACGCGTGAGTAAGCGTCAACAGGGAAATTGGTCCTTAGAGGCTCCGTAGGCGAAGTTCGGTTTTTGCGTGTTTTAAAATGTGCCATCCGATCAACCGCTGGAGAGAAAACTGTGGCTATTATAGATGGTTGGCGCCTTCTGTCGGTGGTTGTCTTACAGTTTTGATGAAGACTCAAAATAAGCGTCGTATGCATTGCATCTGCTTTAAAAACACCGAACTTATTCACGGGGGTGCGGCTACTAAGCTTAGTGAACCCATTCAACGCTATGGCGTCAGCATACTTCCCCACATCGATGTAGGTGACTAATCCTCATCAATTGTCTGTTGTTATTGAGAGATCTTTGCAGTTGCGACGCTATTTCTTTGCGTATACATAGTACATACAGCGATCCTTGGCACGGTAGCAATCGCGTCCACGTCCTAGGCGCCTTACAGTGCAAACCAGTGATTTCATCGAAGGTGGTTACTGTCTTGTAGCCGTATTCAGCCAGTATCCGGTCAACCGCTCAATACAGGGAGATGGCTCCTAAATGTCCCCGTGGTCGCCGCCCAATGAGGTCGATGGTCAGCGTTCTGTGAAGAGGACCGTCAACCTCATTTCCATTTGGCGCCTTGCCCCCCCCGATATGATTACACTTGGGCGCGTCTAAGATAAGGATATCAGATAAATTTCTGAGGTTCCGCAGGTTGGGGGTCATTCTCCAACCTAGAAGTGTCGCTAAGAAACATTGGAAGTTCAGGCCAATACACCATTCCGTGGACCACGTATTCTACCAAGACGGCAGAAAAATACACTGCGAATCACGCGTTGCTAGGAAGCTCATGCTTTGACCCTTAAGTGAGACATATGCGAAGCTTCCGTGGTTTCGAGGACATGCATGTATTCGTAAGGGTGCAAAGTGTTCCGGCGTCCAGACATTGCGCACTCGACATCCTGAATATAGCCCAACCCCGACGTGTGTTCTGACCCCTGCTCTATTGGTTGAAAAAGTGTTTTCTCCGTTGGACGCATGGTGTGGTGTTATGTTCGGCTAACGTTGAGGGTTAGGGTTAGGGTTAGGACGCGTGTGACGCTGACACCCTTGCCGAGCAGTACTGTGAACGCCATAGCGCGCTGAATATGTCACCATAAAACGGTGAAAGCTAATTGTACTGGCCACAACCCGTTGCACCCAGGTCTTTTCGGTCGCATCCCGGTACACTGGTCCGTTGTCCAATGAGGGTAGCCGATAAAAGGTAACGTTTGTGTCGTATGTCCCCTGTACCGGTAAATGGGGCACAACACCCCCGGTATGTATTTTGTATTGGTTAACGACCAGCAGGAAACGTAGACGGCGCATGTACTGTGTGTAACTCTTATACAAACTAGGTTCGTTCGCCCAGTGCACGATGAGCTGGACGCCATTCAGTATTTACTATTCTCATTTCTAGAATGGCTGGGATTTGTCTACGGTCTGCGTCCAAATCATTCATTCATTCGTTTTTTTCTTTTACTACAATATTACGGAAATTGTGGTCCGCGTCTGAATTTCGAATATAATGGTTGGTATCTACATAGTAGCTGCCCCTGCCTTTGCGGATCATGTGATTTGTTTTCTCGTGCCCCCATCACCAGCACCAGCAGTGCGTGGTAACAGCACAACAACTATAAGCAATAAGCACAGCCAGCAGCAGGAGGTCCTATTTCCGGCACCGTCCACTGCTAATCGATCCGGGTTGAATTTGTTTGTCAATCATGCCCACTGCCAAACTTACGGAAATGACGACGTTCGATTGGGATGCTCGATAATACAGATCGATTATCATATCTCCATGCGTCACACACAACACTAGCAGCCAAGGCCGCACAGAAAGCAGCACCGGCACAGCTGCGGTGCACAACAGTGGCAGCCGCTCATCACTTCATCACCGACGCATCTATCCCCAGCAGAAATAGATTACTTAGTAGCAGCAGTGCGAAACTTGGGTCTCGTGCCTTGCGCAACGGTGCAGCGAGTAGCTTTCTGCCTGGCAGGTTCGTGTCCGGAACGCCCACTAATGTTCTTGAGCGAAGTTACTGGTCGTTTAAGATATAAAGTAGCCCTGTAATTGAGCGAATTAATGAATGATTGCAACATGCTGTATCCTTCACGAGGGTATACACACACTGTAACGCGCGCGATCCAACCATTCGTTTATTATTTTTATTAATAATGCCTCCTGAACACCAAATTGAATGATTGCCCCATATCCTTCACGTGGGTATAAACACTCCGTACGATCGACTCATTGACTGATTGCTACATACTGTCCGCACACAAAAACGCACATCACAACATCTTAGGGTCGCTCTAGCGCAACAATTAGCCCCCCCGTATTGTATGCTATCTCAACTCGGGTACGATTCCAGTGGCACAAACGTATGTTGTGTGTATCGCGGCATGCTTTTGGTGATTCTTTCGTTAAACCGCGGATGTTATCTTGGGTTAAAAATGGCTTTTCTCGTGTTTTCATGTTGTGAATCGGTGGGTAACTTAAAACTGCGAGTCGGCCAATAACTTCAACATTTCGGTAAGGTACAGGGGAATACATTTATATATGGTTTGGTCGGTACTTACCCGATTATATAGGGTTTGGACGGCACCTTAAGCGTCGTGGTCCACTCGTTTTTTAACATTATCTTGTTGTATAGATTGGCCGGTTACTCAGTCATGTCGTGTATATTGCGATGTCACCGATTTACTTACAGGCATGAAATGGTCTGGGCGGTCTATGGTACGGTTCGACGGGCATGTAGGTGGGGCTGTCAGGTAGTGTCGTGCATATTACAAGAGATGTCTTAAATGACCATATCGTATATTTCAGGTGGGTACGATATGGCTTGGAGAGCTTACGAACAACAAGATTACAGTTTTATAACTTCCGACATGAAATGGCCGAGTCTACGGTGTGGTTTGTCGGGTGCGTTGGCGAGGCTGTTTCAAGTGTATCGTGCAGTATCGTGCATATTGCAAGAGAACTTCTACGACGACGTCCTATATTTGGTTTGGCTTCGAGGGCTTACGTCACATCTTCAGTGTGTTCGTATCCCCTCGACGAACGCGCCGTGAATGAATGTCGTGTGGACAAACATGGAAGATTAATCTACTATAGTTATCCCCGATTTGAACAAAGCATGTGCTACACGCCATGCCCGTTTACAACGAAAGCGACCTGCGTTATTCATGCATGATGTCTACATGGTATCATACAGTTTGTTATATCACAACCAGTATTGATGTCTTCTATATGAATATCCACATCGTATGTATACAAATTTGTCTTGTAATAAGCTATAGACATAGTTACTGTGGTCTCGGGCACTCTGGAACTGGCTCTCGGCATATACTCGTAGCTCTCAGCCATCCTCAGCCTTTAATTGCAGATTGAAAAAATACTTGTTCAGGGCCGATCCATGAACTGTTTCGCGTTTTGTACCATTTCTATTCCTTTTTAGTTTTCTTCGTCTTGTTTTTTAACCTGTTCTTCTTTTTTTGCGCACAGCACGAAGATGCAAACCACGTTTGGATAGCCGCAGTATCTATATATCATACCAGTAGCACAGCAGAACAGCCTGCAATCGGCCCTGCATAGAGCAGCAAAGTACATACCAGGCACAGCAGTACGTTCGTGTCGACCAAAGTGCGACAACGCAAGCAAGCAGACAAGACAAAAGTGTCGCCGAGAGCTACCATGTATCCTATAAAACGAGTATTTGTTTTTCTCGTTTTGTTGTTGTTGTTGTTGTTGTTGCTCTTTGAACATTGCTTTGCACAGCCACCAACATTAATTTTTGTTTTTTTAGAAGTACCGCTGACATTCACCCGTGTGACGGACCACCACCAAGACGTAGTACACTGTTTTTCAAATGAAATATACTTGGGTGTGAGTGACGTGACGCCATTTCCAACTGCAGGAAGCCATTTTGTTTTCTCGTTTTTTTCACGTCTATTATTCGTACGTTGTACGTGGTACATATGATACGTATGGCATTACAAGGGCTCTGCTCCGCGGGTGACTGACGTACGGGTATGCACGTGTGTACCTGCGACCCCATTTTTTGTGTTTCGCTTTTTTTCCGTTTTGCTTTTGAATTTTCGTACGTGCGGTGCGTATGATAATGCAGGGGCTCCGCTCCACTGGCGGCTGTGGTACCGGTATATACGTGTGAACCTGTGACCCACACTACTCGTTTTTGTTTTTATAAATGATTTTCTTGTTCTTAGTTTAGTTTAGTTTTTTGTTGTTTTTTTTCTCAAAATACACCCTTTCTGCCGATCAGAACGTGACATTGCCAGCAAGTACACAGTTCAGAGAGGGCAATCAGCTCCCCACAAGTAGCTCTTGGCCTTATCAAGTAGTTAGTTGCACCAAAGCACGAGCCTTTACTGTATGCCCCCTTCACATTTTGCTGAATTATTCCTTCCGCGAGAGTAGCGGGCGACGTTAGGGTTAGGGTTAGGGTTAGCCCTTGAATTTATAACAAACACAAGACACCCTTTCCAGTTGAAATGTTCTTGGACTCGCGCTCCTTCAGTGTTGCAGCATCATCCGCAGAAACCTTGCATCTAATACAAGTGCGCGTCATTCTCCCTGCGCACGATGAGCTCGGCGCCGTTCAGTATGTAGTGTTTTCACTTCTACAAGGGATGGGATGTATGGTCCGCGTGCAATACGCAAAAATCCTTCATTTATTCGTTATATTGAATTTCTAGAGTGGCTGGAACACAATTGCCACGGTCCGCGCACAATATGCAACAATGGGGTCGCAAGTCCGATGTGAATATTAAATCGAATCAAATGAATATCAATGTACACAGTATTGGAGCGAACACAGTATTGGAGCGAATCAATAGACGATTGCTGCATGATTTCCGCAGAACGACGTCTAGCGGCAAGTAAGCAAGGGATGAACTACTGAAAACTGAATGCTTGTTTAAGATATAAAGTAGCAATATATTTCAGTGAATTCACTGATGATGGCCACATACTGCGACCTTCAAGACGGTATAAACACCCCTTAACACGCGCGATCGAAGTATCACACGCAGCTTGCAAAAATGAGTTTTGATTTTTTAAATATATCGCTTGATCTTACAGCTGAAGCGTTCTTTCCCCTTCATTTTTTCTCAATATGTTTTGTACATGGCCTGTATATGAAATCGTTTGACACGAATGACAACAACCAGTAGCGATGTAATAATACTGAGAAGGACCAGTTGCCGCCATAGCGCCGGTATATGAGGTTGGCACATACTGGCGCTATAGGTGGACTTGCTTCGCCTACGTATGAGATATATATCCAAAATGACCCACGATTGCTCTAGTCGACGAGCTGTTTAAAACGTATTGTTGAGCACTTGTTTGCGACGACGCTGAGGCTGTAGTATTCAGTGCTTCGGTCCGCGACAGGTAATGATAAAATAATGCGTGATATGCTTATATGATGCTGAGACTACACCATTTAGCGCCAAGGTTCACAACATGAAATAACATATTGAGACGATTTATGTATTCATGATGCACGCTGATATTGGCAATTCAATGCTTGTGCGTAACGGTCTGAACGTAACGTCAATAGTTATTCCATTCATTCGTCATTTGTGATAAGCTGACATATACTCGTTTCACACGACGAGTATCTGTATACTCGTCTCACACGACGAGTGTCTGTTTTATTTCCCAGTCCTTCCAGGCCCGTTTGTCATTTTAAACTGGCGAATGATGCTTCATATCGTCGAATTACACAGCTATAGAACATACCCTGCTTGTCGGGATGGAAGGAGACTAGGTTTTGTTCGGAGGGGTGGGGGGGGCGTTGAATAATATTTGTTCACATTTTCGGGATTCGGGGCGACGATATGTATGTGTTGATGGCATTTTGTATTGTGCGCTCTGGTGTCAACCCGTTTAGGTTCGTATGTATGTATCAACTTGACGGTTAGTATCATGACCAAACAACGCATTCGCTTTGACCAATCCGTCCTTTGTCTGATGATCTTGGAATTCGCGTGAAGTCAGCGATTCGCGCCAGCGAAGAAAAGTTGTACTTGGTACGAAATTTCATTGGGCCAAGTGCAACGGTCGTCGTTGGAAAATACAGTGCCATTTGTTGTTGAGCAGATACGGTAAGTATTCCGTGCAGTAGATGTCCAGGTTTTGTTTTGATCACCGCGTTTCTCAGAATTCGCTGAGTATTGCTTGGAGCCGTCTCAGGCCAAAGCACGGTATGGCAGACCAGCAAAGTCGAGTAACCGCGATTTGGTCGAGGATTAGAACCGAGCAGTCGGGTTGACAACGTCAGCATCCATGGTAGTAAGAGGCGGCATATGGAGAAGTTCAACCGAAAGATTGGCATATACGAAACATATGGCCTCACAGAGTACAGAACGCGACATACGTTAAGAATCTTTAACTTTATCTCAGCGTCGCGTCTTATTCTTCTCTCCGAGTTCACTAGAAATGCTTAGAATTGAAAGTTATTTCGCGAAACGGTGCAAAACGGCGAATTAAAAAAACAACAAAATGAAGAGGCGTGCAGAACGCCAAGTTGTTGGGAATGAAATTATGAGGTTGCAAAGGCGTAAAGGCTTGCAGTTCGACCCACTTGTTTCTTGATGTGAGGTCAAGCAGCCGCGCTGACCGTCGTACTGTAACTCTCTATATACTCCTTCACTTTTGTTTCATTTTTGTTGCAAAAACTACTTGTTCGCTGCAGCTATAAAATTTCCAATATAATCAGACCTAGGAAAAATGCCTTAGGAAAAGCGGCACACCTCCTGAACCAAACCTTGTTGCGTCGCCAAGTTGTTCTTGGAAGAATGTTGACGTTCAGCTCAATCTTATTTGAACTACCAGCATATCACTGAAACGGACGTCTTGTCGGGTTTGTATGCCGTCCAGATCTTCCTGTGTTTCGGTGATGTTGCTGCCCCTAACCCGCACAACTTCGCTGGGGCACTCCCCCTGTAAGGGACGCGGGGCTCAGTCAAAGGCTGGCATCGGGGGGCATGCCAGCGGTTCGCATTGTCCCCGAAGTTCCCATATAAACGAAATCGGTGGCGGCACAACCGTTACGTTTTTGTCTTTGATCAATAGACGGCAGAGTGGCATCTATAGCATTTGTCTCTGGGGCGTCTTACAGATTGAAGAATGCAACGGAGTGATCTGGTCATGGCACAAAACCGATAGCCGTGAACATAAGTTTTCTTCACATGTCATATCCGGGAAAAACGAGACGGGGGTTGAGGAGGCATCGCGTTTTCCGTAAAGTGTGCTTCCTGCCGCTTGAATACATGTATACTAGAAATAGTATAGCTTCTACTAAGAAACGTATGTATATATTTGTTTCTACTGGAACAAGCCATCGAAGCACACAAAAAACAAGTCAGGAGTGGCTCCTTAAGACACATTTAATATCACATGGCACCCATCACTTATAATTCCCAAGATACACTCAATTCAGAAGTGGGCATGAAAACCTTACTTATATATATATACGATGTTTTCGAGGACAGAAGGATATCAAGTTCGTGCCGCCCACCATCAACGACTCATACACTGTATGGTAGTACTTGGTACTGATGTGGCCCGAAAACCCACCCAATCGACACGGTCTAAGTTTCGCACGTTGGGCCTTAACGATCTCCCCCTGCTACTGACTGCCGGTATTTTCCCGGCTGCTTCTGAACCTACAAGCTGACTGTTTTGCCAGCCCCCTCAGACTATACCCCCTGTCTCTGTGTTGTTCGGCACTAGCAAACCTCACGTATCCACGGCCGCGCTGTTTTCCGTACTGTATGCAGCTAACAGTAACTTCTCGCTACGCAAGCTTTGGTTGGCTTCAAGATGCACACGGTAGTCGTACACATATAATATCGTCTGCTCCTGACTCTTGCGAGTGATCCGCCCACCAAACCACCCCATTCCCAGTCTCACAAACACTCCGCGTTTCATAAAGTGATTGTCTTGAGCAACTGGTCCTTTCAAACTAGTGTAATCAACATGGCAGCGTTCGTTGACGACATGGGGCTTGAGTTACAAGAAGCGTCGGTCAAGAATAACTCCGTCCGATTTCAAGTCGGCAAGTGCCGTCAGGTCTCACAAGGCGTCGTGGGATAGATTCATCACCGCGGACCCTTGGCACCCAGAATTGTCCACCACGATGCAGTGCAGGCCGACGTATTTTAATGTTTTACAAAGTTCTGCAGTACACTTCAAATCCCTGGTGTACAGGCGAAAGTAGCTAGTAGCAACCGCACGCACTGGTTCGGGTAGAATATGGTGCTAAATTATTTGGCATTTACATGCTTGAAAAGGAGGCAGGATACACTATTGCGAAAAACGTCCATACGCTTGAAACCTAAGGTTGTGTTCTGTAGGGTTTGAGTATTCCGGGTAGGGTGTTTTACCTTTCAGAACTCACATAATTTTCGGATACGGGTATTGTTTTCTTACAGAACTCACAGAAATTAATCATAGACAGTACCTACACCCATTACTTCGACACCGGAATCGTTGCCCGCGACTTACGACGCGATATTATATAGTCGCTTTGTACGTCAGATACCAGACACCAACGACTCTATGAGTCATCCCACGGTAGGGTTTGCATTTTGGGGGCCAAATTCTTCTTGCGGGTTGAGCTCCTCAAGATAGGAACTATCCGCTGGTAGGACTACGTCAAGAGTATATTTGCTTAAGGGCTTAGAGTTAGGGTCGCGCGAACGAATACATTCGAATTCATGTTTCAGGTAATATATTGATCTCCTCATGTTAGAAGCTCCGAAACGTCTGCTACACCCTTACCGTGAGATGACTCCAATCCTACCCAAGCTCTCGCCTGAGCGCAGTACATACGTACCAGTATAGCGGAAGCTATGGTTTATGTACTTCTCGCACCACACTACAACAGACCTGGCCGGTGAGATGGATCTACGGGGTGCACACACACAGCTCGGTCCAGCACACGGAGCTTAACAGAGGTTAAGGGGATCCCTCCAGGAAAATACCCACGTAGCGTAGTTTGGACGCCACATGGCAGGAAGCAGCCAGAATGAGCGTATTATCCTGGTAAGTCGCTGGCTGTTAGTGTATGGCTGCAGCTAACTGGTGTGTTGTTGTGAGACCCCCGTATACCAGGTACCTGGTACGTCACATCTCACATCGCTAATATTTCCACTTCATTTCGGTCATACACACGAAGAGTACGCACGTCAACTCGTGGAGAAGGTACAAGGCATTTCGCATGTGTGTAGGCTGCTTAGATTAACTCGAGCAGCAATGATCGTCACCGCTTTTGAAGCTCCTTCGTGTGCAAAACCAAAGGTCCCACTACCATGATCAAGCCAGGCGTATGCCATAGCCCCTGTTGTATGCGGTGCCCTGGACCTCTCCCGCATGAGGTGTGGGGTTCCATATTTAATCCTAGGAACATGTTTTTGAAATAACCGGTCGAATTTATGTCTATTATCCATTTCTGTAGAAAAGGGGTACGGCCACGGCTTTACCCGTGGCGCTAGATCTGCGTTTGCCCATACTGCAGTGATATGGTAGGGTAGGGTATAGTAGTGATTAAAGTGTGCTGTGACACCACTCCGAATGAAAGTGTCAGGAGCATTGGGGTATACATGTAAAGTCTAAAGTCCAAACATCCTTTACATTTCCGCCCGCCCTCACGTACGGCAAGGCACCCCGTGGAGCTAAGTCTTTGTCGCCCATAGTGATGAGCAAGCACACGGGCGAGACACAAGATCACCCCATAACCTATATTATGACGTTAAACACTGACTGGTTCAAAATCCTAGATCTGCGAAAAGGAAGGGCGTTGGTGTAAGGGGAAGCGCGACTAGACCTCGACAGGCAGAGCCAACGGCGGACCGAGAATGATGGCGGGTTGGCATTTCGGTATGTACGTGCACACCTGGTATGCTGTATT
Organism: Alaria marginata; assembly: GCA_037833945.1. Classification (NCBI taxonomy): domain Eukaryota; class Phaeophyceae; order Laminariales; family Alariaceae; genus Alaria; species Alaria marginata. The sequence goes on along the minus strand of JBBMKB010022675.1, from coordinate 4,908 downwards.
ATTACGTATTATTCGACTATACTGGTGTTCTCGCTTGTTTGGTCAGTGACCGACCGAGAATACTGTCGTAGAGCATGGCTGCTAGAGTATATATAGGATGTGGCCTTCACGTGCGTACATATCTGGTACCTGGCATGTTGTAAGTAAAATGCGTACTCGCCGAAAGTAGTACATATTTTACCGCTGTATGTACTACTGCTGCAAGTATGTACGTGTCGTAACTGATGATGCCCTACTTCTTTTCGATATCGGTTCGGCGTGACGCGACACGTAGTGTTCACCATGGTCGTGTCATGCTCTGCGGAGGACCTACCATCCAAACGAGTGTGGACCAAGCGTAAATATTCACGAAGTTGGAGTCGACTTGCCAACAGCAGCAGCAGCATCAGCAGCACAAGCAGCAGCACCTCTGCATAACGTACTTACTTGGCTGTAGAGTTACAATGTTTTAATGTTTTAATAGAAGCAGGCTTGACCTGGCTGGATTCTGAATGCCCAGATGGCTGCTCTATGCCTGGGAAAAGGCCGGCTCCCTCTGAAATGTCGTTCGGGGAACCAGCAGCCTGAATTTTGGTTTTAATCTAAATGCACAACTGACAACTTTGTTGTTCCGATCGGGTCGCCGCGGAACTGTCGACCATGCGCATTGAAGTTCAAACATCAGTATATAGCACATCTACGTACCCGATTTATCTTAGAGATCGGTGTGTACAACACACCACTTTGGGCAATCTTGGCTGTGTGAAGTCGGAGTCCAAGTGGCAGATCTTGCTGTGCCTGCTGCTGCTGTTCGTTGTGGTGCTGCTGCTGGCTGGTGGCTGCTGGAATGTTGGGGTTTGCACATCTTGCACGGCGTTATCGATCTACGAGATGTCTGAGGTTTCTTTCAATGAATGTAGCACCACCTGGGTTGTTTGGGCCAGTGCTCAGCAAGCGACGGCCAGGATTCGGCGTGGCGTAAGACCTGGTGATCTGCTGGTTGTGTCACCCACTCGCTCTACCCGTACGGCAAAACGGGGCTGAAAGTGCTGCTCCTGCTGCTGGCTGCTGGTTGGGTGGGGTTTCTACGCCTTGTGCGGTGGTATCGACCTGGGAGATGTCTGTATTTGTGTTTTAATGCAGTACCACCATGATTGTTTGGACCAGTGCTCAGCACGAGACGGTCAGGACTCGGCGCGACGTGAGAACCGATGTTCCGCTGGTTGTGTAACCCACCCTCTCCACCCGTACCGCGAGACGGGGCTAAAACTGCTGCTGCTGCTGCTGCTGCTGCTGCTGCTCTGAGCTGCTGCTGCTTCTGCTGCTGCTGCTGCTGCTGCTGCTCTGAGCTGCTGCTGCTGCTGCTCTGAGCTGCTGACTGCTGGCGGCTGGCTGCTGGCTGCTGGAAGGTTGGAGTTTCCTCACTTTGTGCGGCGGTCTCGACCTGGGAGATGTCTGGGATTGTTTCTCAAAGTGGCCCCACCTGGGTTGTTTGGACCAGTGCTCAGGTACGTGACGGCCAGCGCTCGGCGATACGTCAGGCCTGGTGTTCTGCTGCAATCATCACCCACCCTCTTTACCCGTACGGCAAGACCGGACTGGAACACTCTGAGTCGTGGGACCAAGACGACAGACAGATATAATAGCAGCATTTACTCATAGTAGCGATCAAAAGGGGGGGTGTGCTTGCCTCCTCCAGCGCCGCGAGGTCGTTTGGCTAAACGGGGCGCCCAAAATAATCAAAATGGTGAGCGTACCCGGCGTGGTTTTTCGCCGTGTAGCCAGTGTGTCAGGATTGAATCTGAAGCCGTCTGGGGCACGCACGGGCGCCTTGCGTTGTCGTGTTTAAGTTGTACCCCCAGATGGCCGAAACACCGGGTGGTGTACCCCCTTTTGACCACTACCCTAAAACGAAGCCATTGCAATACTGGCTGTATGGAATTCAAACTCGCCAATTGTGTGCCTTATTGAATTCAGCATCACAATGCTCTGGCATAGGCTCAGGATTGTCGGCAATACTCAACACGCGATGACCATGACCCGGCGGGACGTGTGACCCCGTTGAGCAGAGGTTTGTGTCTCCCACCCTCGAATTACATGCTGCAATGCAGGGCTCAAACGTGCTGAGTTGCGAAACCATAATGACATGTTTTCTATTATTATTATGATGCTTGCCCTCCGACAATGTGCAGCACGATCTTCAACGTTGATCACTCAAATCATTCCCGAAAGAAGAAAACCACGGATACAGAAGGAAACGTATGCACAAAGTCTAGCTCCCTTAATGTTTTCTATTGACTGAAGATGGAAAGAGAACATTACTCTGGTCGGAAGTATAAGGACTGATGGGGTCGGACTAAAGAGGCCAGATCGTCATTACATTGCCACTCAGACGTGATTTATGCATTTACACAATCGGGATAGATGTTGCGTTTGGGGAGTCTCACGAGTGTCAAAAAGGGCGCGCCTGTAGCGGTCATTGCGGAAACTTGAGATTTCTGCAACTACAGCTACCATATCATCACTAATATTTGGCGAAGGAACGCAATCCAATTTTTTAGTAGGAGTCGGCAGCGAGTACGTTTTTAGTATTTGTTTTCGTAGCGCTGTGTCCTTTACTTCTAGAACATCGTGCTGGCGAGTCTACGTGACGTTTTTTCGCGTACGTATTATCTTCCTTGCTTCGCTTTCAATATCCCTCGTCTTGTTTTTTTCTTCTTGTGTCCCTTATTATTTTTGTCCTAGGATTTGTACATTATGTTTTCCTTGGTGGCATGCGTTGTAGTCGATTTTAGCTGCCAATCTTGAAACATATTTATCACTGTAGGCCTGACACGTATGTACGCTGACTTCCGATTTCACTTTTATATCTTTTTTGGCGGATGTACGACTTGCATCGGCTATGATATTTTTGTGTACGACTTTTTGTTTCATTATTTTTTCCCTGGGGTATTCTTCCACCACTCCAGAGTGACTGGAGCCTGTTCTGTGACCAGGGACGTGCTTATTTATACGAGTTAATGTGACAACAACAACAACAACAACAACGTCACGCAGCGTACTTCTTGGGTTGGTTGCCATTTAGATGCTTGTAGTCGGCAATCGCGGCCGTCTGTGCTCGACAAGATGAGTAATGTCAGCACTGCCACCCCTCCCATCGTGTTTCTAATTGACCCCTCACCACATTCGCTCGTGTCTCCAACACACGCCCCGTCCCAGCAGCATACTGTATCGTCGGGGCAGTGGTCGTCGTTTTCGCAATCTGTTGCAGGCGGCAAGTTAGAGCACACCGAGAATGGCAACCGGCGTAGAACGGCAGGATATGTGAACGCGGAAAATACGTTGTTGGACCCGTGCTACGGTAGAGGTGCCCAAAAAATGCTATCTCGCTATTTACGTCAGGCGCTCTTTGCATCATTCCAAATTGATTTTGTGGAGAAAATAAAGTGCAACCAGATGGACATTTGCATGGCTACCGCAAGTATGACCCAGATAGGATTGTAAGCTACAAATGATATACCAGGTATCAACGATGCTGTGTAGGTCCTATGTTGAGGAGCTACGTTAGTTCCGAAACGATGCCCAGAAAGTGGTACTCCCACCGTACATGCGTCATTGATAAATAAAGCTACAAACACAACAGTTGTCGTTCCTATTTGATACGTGTGCGAGCGCACACACATAAAATAGACCCATTTCAGCGTATCATGCCACATTTTGTCGAACTCCGACCTCCCAGGCCTGTGAATCCAATACTGAAGCGTTATTTCCACGTTACTGAAAAGTCTATACTCCACTCGATGCGTAAGGTGGCACAGTCCACAGCTTCTCTAGGGTTTGGGTTAGGGTTAGGGTTAGGGTTAGTTTCGGGTATTACTTTGTAACTGGGTCCGACTTGAATGTTGTGCCGGTCGAGTACCTGAGTGGTAACTATCCGATGAGGTGCTGGTAGGAGTTGCGGTTGCCTCCGAAATATGTCACTCCGAGAAAGGATTCGTAATCGGGTGTCTAGATCGAGCGACGTATTCCTGACTCCTGGATTTCGTTGCGTTGCCGATATCTGAGTGATGCACTGCTGTAGGAACACTGGATATCTTGGCAGCAAACCATGATCAAGAACCTACTCTCGTTTTCTACGACCGATGGTTCCACTGTCTCTTGCACCATTCTACTCCGCACTTACCGACTATTCCATGCCTTCCGTACGTGAGTGTGTCAGATGTATCACTAAAGCTCGGAGTAGGGGGGCCACACATATATTAATCTCAGAGTCCGTAGTCTACGGAGATCTTTACGTCAGCCTAATACCGACCCCGGAAAACATTGCGCGCGAGCGCTGACGAAGCGACCACTTCGGGTAGGCGTTGCACGCGTGTATGGGAGATTTTCAGCAGCGTGGATCTATCCGTCATTGCACAATGGCCGGTCCTATCTGTGTCCCGACACTCGTGGCATGACTCTCGAATTGCCTATATCAAATCGTCGCTTTTGCAATAGTACGTACAGATTTATCTAGAATTTCCCCCCCTTACCTGCACACATGCGACTGTTACACTTCCCATAGAAGCAGTCGCACCCGTCCGCTGTATCGCACACGTCTCCAGGAACAACGGTCCCTTTCGCTGGAAGGGAAGGCAGGCGCAAAGCGGTGAGTGCACGGCGCCATCCATATTGTTCAGAACGAGATGTGCGCACGAAGGGCGTTGAGGTTTGATGATCCACACCGCCAGTCACGAAGAGACGCAGCGACAGAACAAGACGCCATCACACATGATCAAAGTGTCAATTATCATACAGGCATGACACCCCCTCTGTATCCTAGGCAGCTGACATTGCCCTCAGCTCTTCTGCGGCAGTCGGGGGGCTAAATAGTGAAGGCCTCTGCCGTATACCTTCCACAACACCTACTATACATATTCATACTTCGTA
>JBBMKB010022564.1:0-16889 GCA_037833945.1 Alaria marginata | reverse complement strand
CGGTAGTGCGAGACCCTCGTGAGCAGGCCGGGCTGGGAGGGGGAGCGAGGGGAGCCGGGGTGGGAGGAGCGGGGGAACCGGGGGGAGCAGAAATACCTAGGGAAGCGGGGGGAGCGGGGAGAGCGAGGAGAGCGGACAGGGCAAGGCGGACGGGAGGACAGGGGGGAATGGAACGGGCGGGGGGAGCGGGGACGAGTACGAGGAGTGAGCGTTCCAGGGTGCCGGAGAGGAGAACAGGGAACGTGACGTGCCCCCGTGCCTTCCTTAGCGACACCACAGGACGAGCGGCGTGCGGGGTATACATTGTAATGCTTCAGCTCGGGAACCGGGCGGTACGGTTCCCATATCGGCAAGGGCGCCACGTACTCCACGCCTGTTATATGGTTGGGGCCCTCGCGAGAGGCGCAGCACCGGCACCACTCCCCTGCTCGGCAGTCGGCTGCGGAGCACCGCGCTCAAGACGGAACGCACTGGACGCAGCTGTCCAGGCGGACTCGAATCTTCACAATTGGGCCGCGCGGGGAGCATAGGCCACGAGGACTTATGCAGTCGGGGGCTTCGGTACAGATGGGACCAGAACAGCCTGGGCATAGGGCCACCAGTCAAAAAAAAATTCTTGGATGACCTCGGGCAATGGTTCGCAACCGGGAAAAACGTCCGACCGTAGTTGGCAGGAGCACACGCGTGCCGGAGTGTTCATGTGCTTGGCGTCCTCAACCACGCCTTGAGAGAGCACCGGCCGAACCGGGACTCGGCGACGCTGGACTCGTACGGGCGAGGTGGTTATGGTACCTCATGCCTGCCCTGCTCCACTCGCCGGACGGGCGGATCAGTAGGTAATAGAGGTTCGCGTTGGTGGAGAGCGTGGACATAGAGCTCCTGCTCCCATGACTGATAGCGTTCGCCAAGGGAGGGGACTTGAGACAACGGGATGCCGCCCAGGAGGCCTCGGACGAGGCGAAGCTTGAACGAGCGTCGTCAGCATGTCGTCACGCTGAAGGAATCAAAGTGGCAACCTTCTGGTAGAGCCACGATCATCGGGACACGAGGAGACGTGCAACACACAGGCGGCCAAGATTCCCCCCGAAGACCGCGCAGCCGTGTCCTCAGCGGCCGCGGCGGCGGCCGCTGTACTGTTAACGAGCGCCACCGAGGTAAAATATGAAAATGCTCCCCCCTTGCGCCTGACGAGGAATACGCCTCCAAGGTGCTCGTCGACGTCATCAGCTCCCGTAGCGCCCTCTCAGGCCCCGGAAACGACGGTCAACAATTCGATCACTTGCAATCCATCACCCACACCACATGGGTAGGGAGGAGTTCGGAAGGGGCATGGCAGCCTTCTGGCGGAGAATCGTGGACGAACGTGACGCGTTCCCACCAGAGGTCTGGCAGCTCTTTTTACAGTCGAGCCTCACTGCGTCGGGGGAAAGTGCCGGCCGGGTAGCGTGGGCATGACATCGAAGACAGTGGTGCCCGTGATTCGGGGAGGCGAACCGAGACGTGAGGCAGTTTGAGATAGCCGTACCCGGCGGAGTGGAGTATATGGGATTGAGCGCTAGTACGCTATACGAGACGGACAACTGCCTTATTCTCGCGGACCGCTGCTCCAACGCCTTCAGCATCGTTAAACTGACGGTGGTGCTAGAAGAGGTGGCAAGCTGCGTGCCAGCGCTCACGCCGTTAGTGGCCAAGTGCTACGGCACAACCGTGGTTTTCTGGGTGGAGTCAGGCGAGATCAGAACGATCGCTTGCTCCAGCGATGTCCAGCTAGGGGACGCCATACGGCCGGCAATGTTCTGCCTGGCGTTGCGACCGGGGCTGAAACGTGCCCGACAGGAATTCGAGGGAGAAGGAGTGAAAGCCTTCGCGAATATGGACGATATCTCTCTCGGCCTTATGGGGATCACGGCCAACACGGTTAGAGTATACGCCTTCTTCCGGAGAGAGCAATATGATATCGGAATTGTGGCCAACCTCACCAAGCCAATGGCACTACCACTCAAACGCTACGCCCCGACGGGGGAGGAAATTTACCATGAGGAAAGCGTGGACGTCCGTATCGCAGACGATGGAGGAGTGACGGTGGTGGGTGTCCCGATCGGCACGGAATAATACGTGCGGGGGCGAGCATTGGAGGTAGTGGGGGATGGAGGCGCGGACCACCTTGCTCGCTGCCTGGCTAACATGCCCGACAAACAAGCAGCGGCCCTAGTAATCGTCGAATCCCCCTAGAAAGGGACGAGCTACCTTGAAAGGGCTCTTGACCCGGGGTTGTCACTCGAAGATTGTAGAAGGGCAGACAACGGGGCGCAGTGGGCATACGAGTAAATCCTCGAGCTACCCGGAGCGGCAACGGCATAATCATTTTCGAGAAGGAGTGCCCGCATGGTCAGCTGACTCTTAAACCATACCAGCTGGCCCAAGCGCGCCTCTCTATGAGAGAGGGAGGGTTACGACTGCCGTCGACAAAAGTGAAGCGAGTGTCGGCCTCAATCGGTAGCAGAATGGGGATCCTGCCGGAGGTTGAAATAGACCTCACAGGCCCGTTAGAAGGCAGAGTGAAGAGGGGGCTCCCGGAAACGAGCAATTCTGCTCAGCTAGGAGGCAGCTTCCGGGAGATCCGAAACACCTGGGAGGTGACGAAGGAGACGATGGCGGGCATCTTCTCAGAACCCAGGCTGGAATGGGGTCTAGGTGCCGAGGGGGACCTGCCCCCAAGGCCCCCAGAGGCCGACATACTGGCGGCGCTTGACGCCATTACCACCAATTTCCGGAAAGCCCAACACAAGTTGGGTAAGCTGGTGAGTCACGGTCGGCACGCTACCTTCATTGATTCGCTGGAGGAGCTACCGGAGACAGCACGCCCCCTTGGACCAGGCGACCCGCTGGGGGGGGGCGAGACCAAGGCCTTCGCCAATGCTCGTTGTAGGAGTCTATAGAGGGTAGAAGCCACGGTATGCCTTCGGGGGAGGCCAACGAACTCACTCCGTGCCATACCAGCAGCAGAGTGCGTTTTCCTAGGAAGGCGCTTCTCGGGGATCGAGGAGCATGTGGCAGTGCGTTTACCCCGCTGCGGTGCAGCCGACGTGGACATCCGCCATGCACGCATCTGTCCCAAGTAGGGGCGCTAGTTAGTCAGCACCAACCGCTTCCCCACGCGATACCCCGTACGTTCAAGCGGCTGGAAATTCGACACCACGTGGAGAGCGTCAAAACCACAGGGAGTGTAGGAACAAGTCCACCCTGCTAGACGTCACCCATGCTGACGCTCAAGCACAGGTAAGCTTACGAGGAGGCTGTGCTGATCGCGATGGATCAGCTGCCTTTACCTCCTAGTCGTGCAAGCGTCAACACTACGCTCGTCCAGGACCTGCGTCTTTCGACGAACTGAGCCATAAACTTGCCAATTCAGCGGTGGAAGTCTTTGGGCGTCTTGGGGTAGAGGGCAGTAAATTCATCGATCAGCTGGCAGCTAGTGTCGCAGGGGGGGTCGATGGCGGGTCGATGGCAAGGCAGGGGGTGGTGGAAGAACGCCTGCTACAAACCATCTCGGTGAACACACAGGTCGCCATTTCGAGGAAGGTGTCGTGCTTCAAACTCCAGCTTAGAGACCGCCAGGAACGAAGAAGAGGCAGGGGGGGGGGAGAAGGAAACTAGACATTGTGCGTAGGTTTCGTTTTGTATCCGTGGTTTTCTGTTTTAGGGAATGTTATGAATTATCAACGTTGAATATCATGCTGCACATTGTCGGAAGGCAAGCACAATGATAGTAATATATCTCTTTAACCGTACCATCATACCCACGTCAGCACGTTGTATAATAGCATACCAGATGTACTATCCCATGTACCTGGTAAGAAATAATATACGCCTGGTAGTGATTGTACTGTTGTAGCATAGTACACTCAAGTTTGGTATTTAATAGGTGCATTATTTTCCATCCGACAAAATGGAGCATACGCCTATCGCCAATCACTCAGAAGTCGTGAGCATGCAGAGAGAGGAGAAGAAACCCACCAGGGAATCAAAATGTTGTTGCGATGCACGCACGTGTAGCTTACTCAAAAGTAACACATTGTTTACAAAATCGTGTGATATAACTGGTTTCGGATAACTTTTGAGTTTTGAACAAACCAAACCCTATCAACTATATTCGGGGGCTCGTCTGCGACTGCACCGGGCCGACAATGGAAGATCTGTGACGGGCCGGGCTGGGTCAGAATGGAAAAGTTGAACAACTCCCGGACCGGGCCTGGGCAGATTTTAAGCATTGAACATTAGTAGGCCTGGCCGAGCCTATTCGGAGCTCTCACGGGCCTGGTCGGGCCAGACTGTGCCGGTTCAGGTCGGGCCAGCACGGGAGCCTGTTTTTTTAAAGTCTCGCGAGCCGGGCCGGGCGAAAACCCGCGACACACACACGGGTTTCTCACTGGCAGGGCTGAAATGAGTCAATAATTGACGCGCGAGATTTGACGCCGTCGGTCCGTGGGCCGATTTGAGATACGCCCGTAACATCATCGCGGGTTCGTGTCTTCTGGCCTTTCTTGTGTGAGAGTTGTTGGTGTGCGAAAGCGCGATATTCTTGTTGTTGACTTGATTCTGACAATATGTGGGTCCTATCGGGAAGTTACAGGGCCATGTTTACTACACAATTCACCCAGACACGCACAGAAGATCTACACACACACAACGACATACGGTATAAAGGGAGCGCCACAGGCAGTGGCTGATACGTTTGGGCGGTACAGATCAGGAGTCTATCACGCTCAAGGTCTCAAGGATGACTTGGCGTAAGAAGTCTTCACTCCCATACATTGAACGTCGACAGTGAAAATATCGAATTCATATTCAAATTTGTCTTTTGGTACAGTAGATGCGTTCATGATCATGCACAAGGCTAGCAGCCGCCGAGGGAAACACCGGAATTCATCGTCGAGGGGGCACTCCCTACTTCGCCTGATCGAAGTTTGTGACACAACCTGGGAGGTGGTCCCTCTCGAAGTTTCTGGAGAGGGCGCAAATAGCCGTTGTACCCCGATAACGACCCGGCGACGGCGACGAAACTATATATTCCTTGAACGAAGGTGCTTGTCCCTTCGTCCATGTGTGTACCCGCAGTGAGATAACGACGAGGGTTTGCTTTGGCCTTCAAGTTGAGTTATGCGCTTTAGACCTCACAGGCGTGGTTCATAATGGTCTGCGAATCAAACTCTTGGGACCCCGGGGAACTACTGTACGATATCAACCTCGCTACCAGCACTGCGCGATTGCGGCTAGGAGATATCATGTGTCAATGTTTGTGCCCCTGTGCAGCAGTCTCTTCAATTTTCTCAAACAAATGTTCTACTGCGCTGTTCAAACCATTACTTCGAGGTTTAGTTGACTGCAGGGTCTAACATGAGCATTTTGCCAAGCATTTTCAATATGAGAAGCTCTCCAAACATGAGCAGCACCCTCGCCAATGGCAAGACAATCGATAACGAGGCCTCAGAAGTTTCGACGATAGCGCGATCGCCTCGGGGCCAACCTCGGTGCATCGCGAAAATACATCGCAAAATTAATCGACGGAACATCAAACCGACAGACCACTCGCCGCAACTGGAGCCCTCAGAGCATTTCCCCTAAGAGTAGTAGGAGAACAGATCACCTTGGACCGCAAAATCGAAGGGTAGTTGGGCCAAGGCATACCTCTACGGTGTTTGGGTTTTTTCTACAGCAAGGCTAGCACCGCTTCTGGTCCATAAACACATGGATGCGGCCCAAACCGGCAGAAATAAGCAGAAGGCTGAACGAGAGCGGACGGTCAAGCACAACCAATCACCAGTGAAGTCACCAACGCTACCATGGTGCGGTTGGTCAATTCCAGCATGAAGCCTAGACAGAACCGGGACGGCATGCTCAGGGAGAAGGCTCTCACCCCCTGCGAAGTCGCGAAGACGGGGGAAAATATAGCAGGTTGAGTGTTCAAGAACCTCTGCCTTCAAAGCTTTACCGCCGACTGCAAGAACCTCACAATAATTTTGTGTCGTGACCCTTGACTCCACCTTCAACATCGACCGCACGCAGAGCAGAACGTGTCACTTGTTCCTTGACAACCTGTCATACAGCGACCCAGCCATGGTAGATATAGCTGGGCGTGGCTTTGCTATGACACCGGAGACATCGATTTGCCACAACTGTGGCAGACAGAGGCAGCACGCCCGTACCTGGTATAAAGACCACGCGGACAGCGTGTATAAGCCGTATAAAGCTCACGATACATATACAACCAAGGAGCACATTAAGCGACAAGGCAGGGTCCAACATCGCCGTTGGAATTTGTGGTGTTCTATATTGTAGCCCCATCTCTCACAGGGCGCGCACTGGTACTACACTAGGGTGACTGCATGTGTGTGCAGCACGAGTTGGCAAAAGGCGGCTGACCACGAATCTTCTTGTGTACGCCGAGGTAAGCTAAGATCCTGTTCCGGAGAACGACCCCCCCCTTCGGGTCTTGCTCCGAGGGTAGTACATCTGCTCCGAAAGCCAGGCACGGATCCGTCGCGATGTTCCCCGCGAATAGTGATTGCAGCATATTGAATTGGATGGGCGGGGTCTGGATTAAAATGATCGTACGAGCCATGCCGAGAGCATACCGGGCGGCCTCGAACACTCTGTAGCGTCATTTCACTCACCGGACCGCGAGTCTATGCACCCAAGCATTGACTGGGTTGTTTCTGTCGTTGTCAGTTGATTGATGGACACGTCCAGACTACTGTATTCGTCCTACTTGGGGCCTGCCTCTTACTGGTTTGTGCAAAACCTGCCAAGGGTGCTCACCCACTAACGCCCCCCCCCGCGGTGCTCGCTTGGTGCGCGCGATGTCTGCCTGGTCGGTGAACGCCTGACATTCTCCGTCCCAGCATTGTAAGGATGCGAGAGTCTATGGTGTCAAGCCTACGGCTATGCACGAAATGAGTATACCGCCCCCCTACAACGAAAACAACTATTGCTAGCTCTACTGTACGCGGGGGCGGGAAAAGTCACCCCCACGCGCTCCACTTTGTCTACCGTCGGCGGGGGCGGGCGAAAACGTTTCGCACGCGCTGAGTCATCCCACGGTAGGGGTTGCACTTTTTGGGGTCAAACGTTCCTGACCGGTTGAGCTCCTGAAGTAAAGAACTGCGGGCTGGTGTGATCATATTACGAGTATTTTTGTTTTAGGACCAGCGGATATAAATGTTGATCGGGTTGCGCGAACGAAACTCTCGGAAGTCATGTTTCGGGTGAGATATGAAGCTCCTCATGTCAGGAGCTCAGGAACTTATTGCTCCATCCCTACCGTGGGATGGCTCCGCTTCGTTCTGCTCTGCTGTAGGCGTGGGTGAGAACAAAACACATCCATCCGCACTATATTCAACGCTACTAATATAGGCGGGGGCGGGAGAAAAGCATCTGTACGCACTCTAGTATGCTCTACCGTAGGCGTGGGCCAGCGAAACCCGTTTGCACGCCCTCCATTTTACGCCACCGTAAGTTGGGGAGAGAGAAACCCATCCGTACGCACTCCATTCAACTCTACTGTAGGCGTGGGCGGGAAAAGGAAGGGGAGCGGATATCGAAGCGACTGCGGCTAGCTTTACGCGATGCGAGGGGAGACACCTTATAGCACGTACAGATGAGTCTGTAGCCCTATAAGGAAAAGTGACCTCGCCTCACAAGAGGTGAACTCCGGCCGACTCTGGTGTGACGGCATGCTCGGCTTGTCCTGCGTGCAGTGAGAGTAGGTTGATGACAAGCCCGTCAACAACGTATACTCGCGGCAACTGGGCACCTACATCTATCTGTAGCGTAGTGCGGGTTCAAGTTCAGAGCCCCTACCAAAATAACCTTCTTCACTGTACCAGCACCAATCGTAACCAATGTTTATTTAGCCCATAGGGGGCACCTGGCGATTAAGCACGTGCTCAGGGTATCCAGGGCACTGACACCGCACATTGTGTGGCCGTATGATAGGTCACCTTCCCGGAAGCGGCTCGTCTAGGTGAAAGGTTGCTATCAATCAACGTGCCATAGCTCAAAGCAGAGTGCATGGCGCAGTAGCTCTGGTGTGCCATTTTTGTCGCGCTGCTGCTTATGGCCCTAGACTTCATCAACCGCAGTTCGTGATGATTGCGGGGTAATACTTGGGAGCTCCAGTCACAGAGGGAGAGGCAGGGAACTACGGTACTATCATACAAACAAACTGATGTACCTACTTGAGCGTTTGTCATATGTATGCGCGGAGAACCAGAGACGGTTCACGCGCTGCCGATCTGCAGTAGTAGTAGTAACTCAACCTATAAAATGAACCTTCGCGAAGGCAGTAAGGGAATAGGACATAGTCAATGGAGCGTATGCTTGCGATGCGGGATTTCCAAGGCCGACGCTAAAACAATATGGGAGGATCCCCTTCGAAGGATCAAAGCGTGTGCGAATAAATGAAGCATGAACAAGTACATATTTTGGAACATTTAGTCGATTATCCCTTTTTCGGTAATTTGCCTCTCTAAGGAAGGTACATGGCTTCATATGGCTTCACCAGACAAGAGTGAGATGCGTTGCACTCAATGCGCTCAAGTGCTGACGTCTTGCGAGCTCCGATACGTGTGAGGCGACATGTGAGAAGACGGTGGTATATATACTCCAAGTGTTTGTGATAAAGGGTGCACCCAATATACCATATTCGGCTTGTGTCGCCTCCTGTAAGGCCTTGAGTAGAAGGGGGCGGAGATAGAATAGCTGTCTCGGCCAGAAAATGGGCTAAGATTGACAGTATATCGCGTTTATCGCTACTTAAGTATGCTATGTTTCTCAACGGAGATACTGCGAGATACAAGGTGCGTTGTCAGCGCCCTGGAGCCTAGCCCGCATAGCCCCAGCCACGGTACACCACCTCTTCAATCTGATTGGTTTCAAAGCCTGACGGCGACGAGGCACACAGATGATTGTTGGCGTCGAACCTATTCCGTACGCCCAGCATGTTATTGCGCATACGCACGTATTGTACTAGGTATTTTGCACAGCCAAGGTCTTCTCATTTGTCGACCTATCCCTCAAATCAACAATATATGAGAACATACCCCCCACAGGGGTGTAAGCCCCTCCCGCAGGTTCCAGCTCAACGATACAAAATAAACCTGACCGCACGAGGTCCATCTACTCACATAACCAACAATTCCGTGAGAGTACGACGTCCATCTACGAGCATAACCTTGATTCTCGTCAGCGTGCGAAATCGATTTACCAACCGAGCCTTCAACTTCTGTGTTTCAAGCCAATTCATGACACTCGTGACACTACTAAAAATAAAATGCTTACACCAGAGGAGTGCCAGCTCCGGAATGTTTCTTGCAAAATAAGGCCTTGACGCCCATTGTCCATAACCTTCTGTCTTGATCGGGAGCACATGCGAAAAATCCACGACAACGACGCAATACATATTTCTAACGAGCCCAACCAATAAAACTCCGTCCCTCGAAGACAAAACCTATCAGACCCTAGGCATTGTTTGACGGAGAACGCACAATTCGATGCATCTGAAATATGTATGATTCATATAATATGTGCAACGCACAACTCTGCCCACTTATTTTGTTGTACGAAGTATATACGTACGATGACGACCTGGGTCACTCTTAATTGAAAGACGCATTGTCGCCTTGGCATGTTTGAAGCCAAATTCGCTTGGACGTCGCTAGATAATTATGAGCAAAACCATGAAGTGCAAGCACGGGAACTTGTAGCACAATACGCACCTATTACCGGTACCTATTTTGAGGCCTTTCTCGGCAGGCGACTGCTCGATAGGAGTCAACCTGAGACGAACCCACTACTATCCCCGTTAGCACGCCGGGATACCATGAACGAGCTAGTGTCGTCAAAATACGCCCCCCCCAGCACAAATCCATCCACAACCTGTGCAATGGCTGAAGGAATACCCACACCGTAATGCTTCTGGGATAACTCTACCCCGTGCATGGTGTGATTAACTACACCGGACACAAGTTATACAAAGGCAAACAATCTCCGTGTCATCTGAAATACTCCATTTTCAACGCGAGATCTAGTTTTTCTTTGCTTCAGATCTCCAACAGCTCAACCGAAAGCACCACAATGCACTGAAGGTAAATAGACCCACTATGACCACAAACAAGGAAGGTCGTAGGTGCCAAGTGCTAGCATGTCTGCCATCCGACGGTGTCATGGCGAGTGCCAGCCGCAACGCAAAGCACGACAGACAAACAAACAGGAGTTTTGGCCAACATAAAGCGAGAAAATACACCGTAAACCAAACCAATTTGACGCACAAAGACGATAAACAAAACAACACGCCCCCGCATATCACTCCTAAAACAGCCACCGAACCCCCCCCCCCGCGCTATGCACCGCCAACCCAAGCATCGACCGAAGCCCCGCTGTCCATAAGTTCAATTTTGGCAGCTTCGTGTAAGCTAACCCTACATCAGCGCAATGTACGTGAATCACTACGTGTTTATCCTTCCATAGGAGCTACGAGCCCCGCACACTGAACCCTGCAAACAGGTCGGCGCATGGCAAAACCAAGTACACAACCGAATACGTCGCTATATCGCTGCATGGCACGGTTTAAGGGCCGTGGATCCGACGGTGTTTCTGCTTTTGGGCGTGGTCACCGCTGCCAGGTTCGAGGACCTTAAGCACTTCGCGTCTCCGTAGAATCTCCTGTACAGCCTTCACGTACGTGCCTGCATCGATTGAAGGCGCACCTCTTGTTTTGGCCAATGCCGCTAGGATTTCTCCGTCGGTCGCTCGATAAATCTTGCCGTCGAAGGAGACGGCTACCTTCCTGCAAAGATGGTAGCTCTTCTCTTGCATCCTGAGATTAAATCTGGACAATCTGTTTTGCTGTGGATTCGTTGTGTCGAAGCCCATCATCGGCTTGGGCGTGGCGCTGGCCAAGTCTTCGTGTGTAGTTGCGCGCAATTGCTGAATGTCGTGTTCTGCCAACCAGCAGCCCTCACCGGGGAGGACGCATGTCGAATGAAGGCATCTCCACCTATGAATATTGAAGAAACCTCTCTTATACGTTTCAAGAATCTCGTTGACCTCTTTGCTGGAGTGCGGTACCTGTTCATTAGACAAAAGCAAACACAACACACGCATGCGTGGGGGGTAGGCATCGGGGGCAGGATTCGCAAAGGTTGGTAAGACTTACTACTAACAACTGATTTTTGTGTGGCCGCTTATCGTGGCATTCAGTAATTTTCACCAAACTTGTACACCGCCACGTGCAAGGTTTGCCCCAATCAGCAATAAATTGAGTATTTCTTCATTTCAAAACTGAAGCTGCTAGTTAACGTACTGCCATACCATGTACTAGTTTGCAATAACACCACAGGGGAGACACTTCGACCTCTAGCCAAGCGGTCAAGAACAAATGCAGCTGCGTCCAATCAATCACACGTACAGAGACCATGTTTGCGGATTTAAGACACATTTTGCTTAAGTCTCAAGTGAACCGTATTTGTGACTATGTGGACGTAGACGGACCCAATGAAGTAACGTTTACGGGAACAAAGCGTCAATTTCAATGACCGATCGGACAACGTTTGGGGCAATCGATACCCAACGGGACTCAATGAAAGAAACGCGGGTACACACTTCACCGCCACCGTTAAGGTTGTTGTTTCCTGTACTGTGGCTTTACGTCACGTGTCCTCACAACACGGGGATTAACGAGTGTAGCAACGAACCCTAACCGCAGGTTTCCCTAAAGTCATTAACCCGAGTTATTAATAGTGGTGATCCCATGATTGCCGCACGCGCATTAATATCCTTGTGTAAGGAGTTGACGTTTCTGGGCAGAAGGAATGGGTATCACACGGAATATATAGCCCCAGCCCACATTGGTTCAAGTAGCCGTAACTTCGATCCTCCGTGGCAACTTTTGTACCGGTATGTGTTTGGAAGCATCCTTTGACTGCCGCGTGACTTCAAATGACGGTTGTCCATTCTGAGCGAACGTTGTACAGTTCTTTAACGTAGTTGAGTTGGTTAAGCTATAGATTGAACATTAGACGCCAGGAATCCCACAGATTCGGAGAATAGGTAGCGTCACGGTTCCGACAGGCGGTATACGCGCATCGGGGGGAACAGGAGGAGGGATAACCGAGGTGACTTCTCACACAGCAAATGGTTTTATTTATGTGTGTGGAACTTGAGCAGCCTAGACTTGGATTGTATAAAACAAACGATTGTAATGACAAGGGCTTAACCATGAAGACTGCGTCGCGTAGGGGGCATACGTTCAGTAGAGGGGCGATGATAAGCGAGATACTGTAGATCCTGGAAGCATCCAGTATTCACATTTCGTATGCAGGTGGCGGGTTCTGCGGCAGTGCTCTCGCTTGCTCTCGTTCGTTTTACGTTGTCAGTTTGTTTGTATGGTTGTCGTCGTCTACCACATGACACTCCTGCATGTTTGCGCCACTTTCCCGCGATAGCCAGTACAGGTTTTCGCGTTCTTCCCTCTTCGCTCTAGCGGTCTGGCCGTCCGCAGGAAATACACATATACTATGCGAACGATGTGACTGTCTCCACATCACCTATATATGTGATCGTGTCCTATTTGGTCGTGAACCTTGGAATCGCTTCTGTTCTTAATCGGGGCGGCATAAGCCGCAGAAACCTTGTATGCATATGCCTTTCGTGATACTGTAGTCTTGACGCACACCGTGCAACAAGGCAGGCATTCGTTCGTCCTCCGTTCTTTTATGGCAGCATCGTACGATTCGCCCACGTGGATCTTGCTTGAACTAAGCATATATAAACTACTTTTAGAAATTTGCCGTCGGGGCCCGACTCAAGCTCTCGAGGGCTCAATATGTGAAATATGGGTAAGTATTTTAGATATACTGGTGTCAAGACAATGCACAACGTGTAATATGTACAGCAGTTTGTGTACCAAACTGTTTTATCTACCCGTGTACATGCAGTACAATCGGTGTCGGTACCGATTCCTCCTACTAGATCAACAACCTCTGTGGTCAAAGAAGTACAAGACAAACACACACATCAGAAATACACTATTAATACGGTTATTCGGCCTTGCAATGCTTAATGAAATGGATAATATATACGTAACAAGTGGAACATAAGCAAGCCAGCACACCGGACAACTTTCAAGGATGCAAGAAAAGAAGCCAATCAAGGAGACATGGAAATACAGATAAAACGAAGGCAGTGGGGGGTTGACGTAAGAAAATACCCCGGGTGGTACTTACTTCGCATTTTGTTTAGTTTTTCACCGGGGGTGGTTTCCTGTGGGTGGTTGGTATTAAAGGGAACCCAAGTGATGATGGACATGCTTTATTTAAGCGCTTCTATATTTATCACTTGGGGTGGTTTCTCGGGGGGGGGGGGCGATATTGAGGGGGGTGTTAGCAGTACGATGGGTGCGCTTTGGTTCATGTGGTATACCCACCCAGGCAGCAGAAGGGGGTGATACCGCAAGTCGAGAAATTGACATGCTTTCATTTCAGGCAGGGGCCAGGGGGGTTTATTACAGGGGAGTGAAAGCACCGCGTAGAAACACACGTCACGTTTGCATATCATTTGCCCGGGGGGGTGGTATCAAAGGGATGGGTAAAACGAGCAGCAGTATTCTACCTGTACTGTTCGCATGTAACACTTGACACTTGATGTGAAACGACCTTGATGTTCCCGTTTTACATCGTATCAGGTATAACGGTAGCGGCGATGATACCGATGATGCCTCCCGTTTGAAGGCCGGGGGTACAATTTAATAGTTATAGCCAGCAACTCGTACTATACTTGCTTCAAAAACGAATTGGTCGGAGGTGGTTGAGGTAGTTGTTGGTGTCCACGATATGCGGTGCCGGAAGCTCCTTTCGTGTGCCCCCCCCGGTGACATTCCTTTGGGTATCGTCTGGAAGACCCCGGGTGACACATATCATACTACTTATCGTGGGGTGTATTTAAGAGAACCCAGGTGATGATGCACACGTTTATTTGAGTGTATCACCGGGGGTGGCCTGTTGTGGTGGGGTGGTATCTAAAAGAAGGGTGATATATTACTTCAAATACGGTAATAGCACCCAACCAGCGTCGGGGACAGCACCCATACGGGGTTCCGAACGAGCCTACTCTAGAGGCAGGAGTATTACCGCATGCTCCATCACCTACTGTAGGAGTAGGGGCATCGCCTCTTCAACTACCTGGTACTTACTGTTTCTGACGACGTTGTTTTTATGGGTTGCCGTGGGATGGATTTGCCACGGCCATCCATGAGGCGCCATGGTGTCGTTGTGGCAACCCATGAGCACCTGTGGGTTGCCATGACGACACCATGACAATGCCATGGCAATGTCATGGCAATGCCATAGGTGGCTATAAGATGTCATGGTCTGTGATGGGCTTTCACGGGTTTTCACGGGTTTTCACGGGTTTTCGTGGGGAGTTCCATGACATTTCAGGGCAAAGCCACTGCTCTCATGCATGTTCTTGAGGCATTATGACAGTTTCCATGACAATGCCTAGTCAAGCCATGGTGTTTCATGGCCTCGGTTGCCACGGCATGCCATAGGTTTTGCCATGGCATTGCCATGACATTACCACGGCAACCCGTGGTATTGCCGCGGGGCCGCCGTGGTATTCACCGGCTGTCGTGACAACCTATGGCGTTGCCATGGCAACCCGTGACATTGCCATGGCAATCCGTGTCAAACCATGGCATCGCCACCGGACGCTTGCCTACTTCTCGACTGTCCAACTCTTGAACGCTTCTTGTAAGACAGATTGTCACAACGTAGAACACTCTACTTAGTCTACATGATCACTTAGTTCAAAAACTATATCAACTACCACCCAAAGAGTCTCCGGCAGTAACCAACCCGCCCGTGACTGATACCCCGAAGACAAGAACAGTTCAATTCCCACGTAGACGGCTTACTACAGAAGGCATTGCCATGGAAGTGGGAAGTCCGCTGCAATGCCATATGTAATTAATTGATGGCAATGCCATGGACGTTAGCGGGAACGACATAGACAGCTAGAAAATCCCGCGGCAATGACATGCATCACCGTGGGATTGTCTTGGGCAAAGTTTAAACGTGCTAATTGTGAAATGCCATGGACGCGTAACACGATCGTTTTTCGTGACGCATGCCATTGGGACTGTTTTTAATATGTACCAACGCCGGTGCAGTGAAATGTTCAGAGACATGAGTGCCCCATGGCATGTAGCATAGCCGTTGGCATGGCCTTGTCATGGCGCATGGTATGGCAAGGGCCATGATGCGTTTTTGTGGAATTGCCATGGCAAGCCATCATGGCATGCCTTGGGCAATCATGGCAACACCATGGGCATTCATGGCATTGCCAGGAAGCCAGAAGCATTGCCACTAAGGCCCATGGGTTGCCATGGAGTCCCGTGGCAGGCCCATGGCATGCCATGACTGCCCACGGCAAGCCCATGGCAACCTACGGCAATACCATGGAGAAAGTTAAATAAGGTAGATCCCTGGGATAGATATAGCCATTATTGCCGCCACACCCAAGACACAGTCCAACCTAATAAAAAACTGAAGCAAGAATGATACTGTAAAACACCACCCAACTGGCGTCGGGGGCGGCACCCAAGCTGGCTTCCGAATGCAACTACCATGAAGATAGGGAGGGGCCTTGCCGTCTGGTCTGCCCCGTGCTTGCTGTGTAAAGTACTGGTACACGTGTGCGTGTGTTCTTCACATTACGAAGTTTTTTCCACCCATCCATCGAAAACCAGCAGCCCCCAGTGTCCTTGCCAATGGTTCATCGCAGAGAGAGACAAGAAGACAAGATATGTGATCACAAACTACGAGACAGGTATACAGGTATACAGTATACAGTTTTTTTTTTTTTTTTGCTCATCCCATCTTTTCTCTTCGCAATTTGTCTTTTTCCTTATCCCTCCCTAGACGTATCTCAAATCCTTGGTCACGAAGCAGGCTCTTCTCCCCCCCCCCCCCACTACGGTACGCGTCTCCATTTTTATCGCGAGAAGAATTTAGCACTTTCTTCCCTCGTCGACCTGAGTCTAATTATACAGCAGTACAATACCGGGTGTCAGGTAAATATGAGACACAGCACGCTAGTTTGGCTATGCAGTGCCAAACGTACCGAGTACGAAGGCGGGGCATATACAAGCCAGTACATCAGACAAGTCGGGCACAGGAGAAAATACATAAAAGGACGAAAAATGTATACGAACCTGGTAAGCAAAACAATGGACATAGAATGGGGGGAAAAAAACCTACGTGCGTGCATACAGTACGCGACAGCAGCTAAGAATGTGGGTGTGAAGAATTTAAGATTTAAATTTTTACGTTTCTTAGAATTTACAACTAAGCATTTGTGCTGACCTTCGAGGAGAACTAAGAACTAGAAATCGAGAAGTGCAAGGGGGTCGGCAACTAAGAATCTACAAGAACGGCCCAGAAGAATGAGAAACTGCCGAAACACCTCTCAAGGCCGCACTAGACACCCAACCAAGCTGCCTCGTCCCCAAAACTGACCTGACAGCTGATTTCGTGAAATACTGCTGCTGCTGCAGTACCAGTATAAGATGTACCAGGTAATCCAGTACCAGGTACGTTTTATAAAAAAAAAGATGGGAAAAAACATTAAACAAAATGTTCGAGAAGACAGGGAGCGCGATGACGGCGGACGGGACATGTGACGACCGAATTCAACTCGAGGGGTTGACGAAGCCTTTGGCTTTCATGGACGGTGCCAGCGACGATGAGGACGGAGGAGGCGGGGTGGGGGGGGGGGGGGTTTACTCCTTTCTTTCATGGCCGTAGTCACAAGACCCCAAACCCTCTCATCCC
>JBBMKB010022453.1:5447-16890 GCA_037833945.1 Alaria marginata | reverse complement strand
AACGACAGGAAGAAAGAAAAAAAACAAACGTTTGGGGGGGGGGGGGGGCTTGGTATTTATATAATTTTAGCGCAACAGGGACGACTATGTGATACTATGATACTTCCATGAGCACGCACACGATGACAATGAGACAGTATTAATAGTGGCATACCCTGGCAATTGCGACGGAGTGATAAGTTATAACACGTCGATGAGCACGTACACGATGACAACGAGTAATAGATGGGCGATAATAGTAGCCATAATACCTCCATGAGAACGCACACGACGACGACGAGAAAGAGCTTGTCGATGTCCACCAACGTCACAGCCGGTAGGTGAGGCGTCTTGCCCACAATTCCCGACATGACCACTTCACTCGTGTCTCAACCTCCAAAGCTCCCGGGACTGGTGCTGCTGCTGGTGGTGCGGATGCTGCTGCTGTGCTGTCTGCTGCGCCGGGTGCAATGTGGTGCCTTGCTTGCGACGACCCGTGTGAATGTTGTCTTCCGAAGGATAAAATGAAACTGAGGAGCGTGGAACAAAAGCAAGCGCCAAGGTGATTATTTAAGGCGCAACCTCGACACCTGGAATAGTTGGATCAAACTATCATATTAATAGTAGACTATTATAGAGGAAAATGCCCCTGTGAACTGCCAGTGCCGATTAACTGGCACTGTTTCGCAAACCTGGACGTCGCGTCGCCTAGTGCGTGGAAATTCGATTTTTGTTTCCCAATTTGTTTGTGTTGGTCGTCCGCGTCGTTCAAGCCTAAACACGCGTTGATCGGCCTCGCCGATCGCGAGATACTGCGGCCGTAGCACCAGGGCTTGCCGAATGAGACACTTCTATATACGTTTTAGACGGCCCTGGTGCTAAGCATTTTTATAATTTGTTTAATGCCCCCGGTGACAGTGTTGGAACGCAACCTTCAGTAGTTGTCAGAGCTCTGCAACTCTAGCCTATCCGTCTCCCTTCTACTGCAACGTGCTATAGGGGCAGCTCGTTTTTTCGTGTTTTCGGTAATTCTGCCTTTCAGAATTGTTGATTTCACCCCAGGGACGGTACAACACACCAACGGATACAGTAAGTGCAAATACTTGAATGCGCCATTCGTGGTCAATTCGGTTCCAAACGCGGTAAAAAGCTGCAGGATGTCATCAACTGACGTCCAGTAGCCGCCGAATTGCCAAGAAGATGGTACCGACGCGTTTCACGAACAGGGAGCCATATACCGTAACACAGCCTCCCTACGACGGATGTAAAACCGGGGATATTTGTGTTTCATCCCCGGGTTCGACTCGATTGATTTTCTGTTTTTCTGGTAAGATCGGCAACTCTTCCGTCAACATCCTCACCAAAACCTGTGTCCTAAGGCGTGCCGAAACGTGGTCAATCGCATGAATTGCAACTGACAGTTACTTGGAACCGGGCAAAATATCCGACTTTTCATATTCCACCACAGCCATTTACCGCACTGGCTCTATCAACTCTAATACCAGTACTGTACGTACACGTTTTTTAGTATATTTTTCGCGTCCATTCGTAGTGTCCATACCGTTAGGAGGGGGGGCTCAGGCTTCCTCTAACTCGTACTATTTCCAACACACGACAAGTTTGCGTATGGGGTGGCTTAAGTGGCAGTTACATGGGACGTTTACCTCTATATCGGAAGTAGAGAACGACAAAATTGATTATTTCTGTACCGTCTTCCTTCCGTACCATACCTATGATAAGATAACGCACCATAAATTAACGACGACAGGCCCAGCGAACCAGCGTGAATGTCCTAAACTTTGGGGGTTGACTTGACTTCGACTGATGGAAGTGCAGCAGTAGTATCGTGCACATATGATCTGTGCGCGTTGCGAGTTGCTACGGCAGCATACTCCACGGGTAATACTGTAGTCTACCAGGTATGATATAATACGAGCAAAGGATGCGGACTGCCTCACGTCTAAACCGGAACCAACCACCGCAATATTGAAAGCGAGTACTGCTGCTGCTGTACCGACGTTTTCGGGTACAAACTACTTGGAAATAGTGTGAGATCATTTCTTCGACCGTGAAAGAGTTTGCCGCAATGAGAAACACTGAAATCCAAGGCAAAAGCTTCAGGAGGCTACAGGTACGTGCGAGTACCTTCAGTAGTAGCAGAACGTCTAACTCAGTTACCAGTTTCAGGGAGACCCGCGGCCCATCGTCGGCGGAGATATGTCCTTCTACTGACACAGCACTGCCGACACCTCCTCTTGTGGGGTGACGCCCGGGTCTACCAAAGAGTAGAGTTCTAGACTTTCCGTAGTCCTATTAATACTCGTAACACCTCGGCAGGATGTGATGTTTCCTGAGCTTTGCTGGTCTTATGAACGTCGCGATAGGAGGCCGGGCATTGCGAGGTTCTTCGAAACAGATCGTATCACCGACAACCCATCCGACACCGTCAACGGCACACATAGCATCATACCTTCAATCAGAGCCCAGCCTGACCGCAGTTAGAGCAGCAGTTGTGCGGTGAGAACAACGCTGGGGGTTTCGATAACGACGAGGCGGCATTTTTGTCTCGGAAGTGCGGGGATGCTTGATCATGAAAACGCGGCAAGTTGCAGCCAGCCTCCGCTGTAGCCAGCAGCAGCGCTTGTGCACACAGCAGTAGCAGCAAGAGCTTGGTTGGACACGTGGAACCGGAAGGGGACATCGAATGCCATGGAGGTAGGAATGAGGGTCCGACTGCTGGTATGTGCAGTTGTTGTTGGAGAGCGAGCATGCCACGTGCCAGCATCTCGCTCTTCCGACGGACCTTGTTCGCCTCCAGCACACCCCGCTGCTCCGATACCAGTATCCTGCAACGGCATGGCCTTCACGGCTCCTCGGGTTCACATCGACTCGCGGCAGCGAAGGGTCACGTGGTTATCCTTGAAGCCTTCGCTCCTTCGACCAAGAGATGTCGTCGCTGGCGCTGTGCACCAACGCCGGCCTAGCTCGTTGGCATCGGATAGAGCGGAACTGCCATGGAGCGGCCCAACCTTCAATGAAGCTTTTGGTCAAGACAACAACGACAACGATAACAGAGAAGAGGGGCGAGATGACACCGGTGTACCAGAGCAGCAGCCCCGTGCTAGTCCTTGGACTAATGACATATGGGAGGGAGATTGGGAGGGGAGTTGGGATGACATGGCCACGAGTAGGGGGGATGAGGAGGAGACGGGCATCCCACTCCCCCCTTCAGGGGTGCCTGGGGGCGTTCGGGTGGGGTCTCAGGAGTTTACGGACCTGGTGAAGGCGCAGTTCGATGTTCTGGCAACTGTTTTGACCGAGGCATCTGAGATTGTTCTCTTTACAAGACAGGAAAATTCAGAGACGGGTGAGAGGGTGCAGGTGGCGTTGGCTGCGAGTACGTGGTGTTGGAGTGTTGGCTGGTTGCTGCCGTCTGCCGGTGTGTCGTTGCTCTCCTGTTTTTTAGGTGCCGAAAGAAATGCACTCGGACGTGTTTGCGAAGCGTTCCTCCTATCGATCGGGTACTGACTATACTGCCGCTGGAGGCCAATACTGCTGTGTGTTTATGGTACCCCGATCTACGAGGTGATAGATTTTGATCTCAGCAAGACCCACCCCACGTAAGATCTGTGTACACTGTACACTGCATGAGAAGACGAATGTTGGTCCCGACAATTGCCAAGATCTTAAAACCCACCGAAAGGGGGGGGGGGGGGTTCTCGAGGTATCATACATGCTCGTACTTGTAGGGCAGCGGTTTTGGGGCCGGCCGATCTCTCTCGCTCCCACCTGCCAGTGCGCACAGTTTCATATCGTATCAGAGTTCCCGATATATCGGAAATCGTATCGGTAATCGTATCACAAAAAAAAAAAAAAACGCCCCGATATCCGATACGAACATTGTGCTTCTACTCGTAGCGCGGAGGGAATGTCGCTCTACCGCCGTCCCCTCCTCCCGTGTTGAGAGAGATCGTCCAAAGTGGATTATTACAGGACATGTGAGGCAGTCCTATTTCCCTTTTCCGTACCAGCAGGTATGTGTTAATTGCGCTGCCCGTGCGATACCGTATAACTTGCTGTCTCCGGCTTACATCTTGCATGTTGAAGGTTTAGGTTTGTCATGCTCCGGTGCTGCACCTCGCCCGTGTGCTGAACAACACGCCAAAGCTGAATACGTGTAAATATGTATAGGGCGCTTCGCTCCGCGGGCGGCATCAGCCCGCTACGAGAGCTCGAATAGGACAAAACGTATGTATGCCCATGGTATACTACTACTAGGGCCCGTGCCTCGGGTCATCACCCTTCCATTGACTGTGATACGTGACCTCGACCACACTACGATTATATAGCGACACCAAGATTCAAACGTTTTTGCTGGAAAAACGTTCGTAAAATCCTGCAATTTATTAGATCGCCGCCGGCACGCCCCTCTTAATACCCGCGATCCCCTCCCTTTTGTAATGCAAACTCATGACAGGGGGCTTCGAATTTGTTCATGCCCTGGAGTATCCTGAATCTGAGGATGGAACACAGCGTCGAGAGGAGTCCGAGGATATGCCGTCGACGGGTAACACTGTCGACGCCTTCTCGGAGTCGGGCATGCCAGGTGCGCAAAGCGAGCGAGCACCTACACCAGTACTACGCCAGTACTACAGTAGTCAAGTCTATACCGGTATCTGATTTAGATCACTAACCGAGTCGACTCTCCTACCTACGAGGCGCGGTAGTAGTATGGCGCGTGCAGGCACAACAAGAGCTTTGAGGGGTACATTTCAGGGAGCGCCAGACACGTGCGGGATTTGGTGTCGGTCTTGCTGTAGTCCACCCTGTCCATCGTGAAGGTGCTGTATTCCATCTCACCGTACTTTAGCGTGTACATGCAGATGCTGCATTTTATCTCTGTATACTCTGCTTGGCCGGTTTCATGTTGGAAACCCCCTGTGCGATTAGTGTGGGACTGTCCAGTAGCGAACGAAACGCATGAAGCGAGTCCAGTTGCGCAGCGATCTTTCTCTAGGCATGTTCGCCTCGTGGTTTTACTGTACTCGTGGTTTTCCTGCACTAGTTTGTACCTTTTTTTTTCTTCCACCGGGCTGCGTGCTGTTCTCAGCCTTTTCTTGTGGCCAAGGGCTAGCTTTAAGGAAAACTACAGTAGTTCATGTGATAGCATCATCGTCGTCTTTCCTTGCTTGGCGCCTCCGCTCCCAACGTACGCTTTGGTCTCGATGGCAGCAGTGCAAAACATGGCCGGGCAAATGAATCCCCCCAAAACGGTGGAGAACGACGACGGTAGCCTGAGTGCCCCTATCGTGTATGCCTCTGTGGTAATGGGAATGATCACCGTGTGGGGGGAGAAGAGGAACCAGGCGAAGGAGGCGTCTGGCGGAGAGGGGTCCGGGGATGAGCCTGTTTTGGCTGGAGCTGAGGCCACGACGACTAGTCGGATGTCGTGGGACAAACGGGTGAGGACGGACAAGAACCCGGCGAGGAATGGATCGCAAGATGCCTTTGTCTCTAATGTTTTTTTCGTAGAGATCTGCGGGTGTTGGTATGCGCGCTCGGTAAAGTTAGACCGTGCGCTGATAAACCATTAGAGGAATGGTTGCTCGTAAGTTTGCCAATTTTGTGGAGTCGAGACATCGACGTTGTCTGCGGACATGATATGTGTGTCCGCTTTGTTGCTGTTTGTTTTGGCGGTGGCTTTCGGCGATAACTATTAACGTCGTCTATATTACTTCTTTGTTATCTCGAGCATAGGGTCCGTTCGTACTCCAGGCACATTTTAATACAAGCGAGTTTATCGTTCACGATTGGCCCCACAAAAGTAGGCTCCTTTGCACCCACCGTGGCCGATTTTCCACGTCGTCGCATGTCCCGCCCGATCGCCTATTATTTTAAAAGATAATTTGTATTTAATTAGAAATGAACAGTCGTTACTACTGAGACAGTAGCACCAGTTCATTTAGCAGCACAGCAGTATGTAGTGGCAAGGTTGGGTTGGGTTGGGTTGAGTTGGGTTGACGACAGTTACAAATACCCACCAGCGCGAGATCCTACAATAGCGAGAGCTACAGTGTCCTGGTGTACTTTCGAGGTCCTATTTTGTAATAGTGTGGGAGACACACAATAGAAAGGGCGATGGTGACAAAGTGCTGTCGTCGTGACCATCGTTTTTGTTTTTTTTTCTTCTTGACGACGCTCTCATCATCAAAGATGTCAGGAGACGGCAGTTTTGGGCGGCGTCAGTCACACCTTCTGGAGCTTCCACACTAAACCTAGTATATTCAGTCTAGACCGCCGCCCTTCCACGCTAAAACTAGTATAGTAAGTCTAGACCGCCGTCCTCCCACTCTAAAGACTAGTATAATGTCTAGACCGCCGTCCTCCCACACTACAACTAGTATAGTAGGTCTACTGTAGACGGCTGTCCTCCCACACTAAAACTGATATAGTAAGTCTAGACCGCCGTCCTTCACAAGCTTGACCTGCCGCCTCCTGACATATTTGCTCGCAATCGTTCCATCGGATTCTATCGCCGGCGCAATCCCAGGATAAGAAAGTTCTGGAGAAGGTTGCCAGCTCAGTGGCGATGGCTGCTGTGCTGGACCAAAAGCAGAGGTGGGCGGCAGTGATGCAAGTGCAGCAGCTCAGGGGAGTCATAGCCGAGTCTCTGCACCAGGTGAGATGCGAATTACCTTGGTGCCTGTTGTGTAGCTGGGAGGCTGCACCCGCGCGTTGCCTGCCCTCCACCGCGCCCCTTTGGTTTCAAGATGAAGGTGGCACGATGCATCTTAGCCCCTCTAATACTAGACAAAAACAATCCTAACAGCCTAGTTCCAACCAGTAAGCGGAATCAAGGGTGAGGAAAATAAATTAAAGTAAGTTAGAAGCCTAGTTCCGCTTAGGGATAGGTAAAGATAGCCTAGTTCCAACCATTTTCCCCCGAAGACACGGGTGCAGTTGCGAAGGGGTTATTTTGGTGTTAAGGGTCAACCGGCACCGCCGTGGAGTACGGTTTGTGGATAGCCCCGAGTTTCCACCCACGGGGGTCCGAAATGCATATCATTACAACAGCAAGAGTTTGGGTGTTGGCATGACAATGGTGGTGGTTGCTGACGCTGAGATATTCCGTCTGCGATCTTTGAACAGGCGAGTTTCTGATGCTGATAGATTCGGTTCATACACTCATCCTCTTCCCCCTTCCGGAGAAAAAAATGCAAAAAACATGTAGTTTCTAGTGTACATGGAGGCATTTCCCACCGGGGGGTGTTGACGCTGAAATATTCCGTCTGTGATATTTGAACAGGTGAGTTGCTGATGCTGCTAGATTCGGTTCATGCACTCATGCACCCATCCCCTTCCCCCTTTTGGAGAAAAAGTTGCTAAAAAAGAGTAGTTTCTAGCATACATGGAGGCGTTTCTTTGTGCTAACTGTTATTTTTTTGCGCAAGACTCGTGGATGTGCGAACGCGAGCGTAGGTGTAACGCGTAACATGCATCCCCCCCTGCTTCGGATAGGTGAAAAACCCGATGACCGCGTTGAGAACGTTCGGCAAGCTTTTGCTGAGGAGACTCCCGCCAGACGACACACTCAACCGAGAGCTGGCAAAGGACATACTCTTGCAGGTGTAAGAAATGCTGCATTCGCTGTACCGGCAGAGTCGTCTTGCCATCGGGGTTTTGTTGTTGTTGTTGTTGTTGTCTCAAGTGGAGGGTTTTGGATCACTAAACCCGTACAGTCGTTTTGCGGCGGGATATTTGTAGTTTTCTCTGACCGAAGGTTTTGATTGGCTAGACCCTCACGGTCTTCTTACCGCGGAATTTTTGGAGTTGTCTGAATAAGTCGAAGGTTTTGATCCACTAAAACCGTCTTTGCCGCGGATATTTGGAGTTGTCTGATATCGAAGGTTGGATCTGTCTGGAGCGGCCGGCGAAGCTGTTCCCTCGCCACGGCAGATGGTTCTTGCAGTCGCACCGGTAGCATTATGCCTGACCTATCACCCCGGCGGCGAAAGGGGGATATCTACACGTCGCCATGTATCGAGTTGGACGATCGACTGTGCGCTTATCTGGTGTACTCGTACAGTAGTTTATTGTTTTGGACAACTTAATTTTCAGCCTCCCTGTACGTGCGTGCGAGCGTGTATGGCGGACTCTCCGCCGCTCCCATCGTGCTCGCTCCGCTTGTTCCGCCTCCGTTAACCGACGTCTGTCCGCTTATCTTCACGTGGTACGTTCACGTTTTACGTTCTTGTACCTTTACGTTTTACCTTAAAGTGTTTCGTTGCTGTCTGTTCCTGCCCTTGCACCCTATTGCGGCATCTTAACCCCTTAAGAACTGAACCATGGTTTTGGGGACTATATACTTGGAATTAGTGCGGGATGTTTGCAGCTCCTAAAGGGTTAACGTGTTTCCTTGCTGTCTGTTCCTGCCTTTGCATCCTGCCGCTGTACCTTGGCACTGACACCTTCCCCGCTGTCTGCTCCTGTTTTGCACCCTGCTCCAATACCTTGACGTTTTCCTTGCTGTCTATTTCTTACTTTGCGTCCCGCTGCGGTACCTTTTGAAAGCTTTCCTTGCTGTCTGTCCGTCCTGCCTTCGCCTCCTGCTCCCGTGTCTTGACGTTGTCCTTGCTGTATGTTCCTGCCTTCGCACCCTCCCGCGCCTTTCCTCCTCTTTGGATGCCTCGTGTGCCTGTCAGTCGGACCGTGTGGTGGACCTCCTCCTCCCGATCGACGCCGTCATCGGTCTCTTAGGTCAGGCCGTAGACACGGCAGACTCTGCTGCTGCCACTAGCGTCGCAGGTGCAACCGGTATCGCAGGAGGTGGCATGCTGCCGCAATTTGACGGATTCCCCGGCGCCGCCCCCGCTTCCTCCTCCACTTCGGCTTCCACCGCTCCCGGTGGGGAGTGGGCGGAGCCTTCTTCAAGTCGCGGGGAAGGACAAGAGGCCGGATCCGTCCCCTGGAGCGTCTCTCAAGGTGCAAAGCCGTATATTCAATCAGTGTACACCTGGCCTGCCGTGTTGGCCTCGCTGCGTGCGCATCTGTTCTCCGTAGGACTATGTTTCACCGCCTGCCTGACGATGATTATTGTTAGTGCTGTCTCCTGTTGTTCACGGTTGGTAGTATTGATGGTGCTGTCTCTTTTTGACTGTCTGCGTTACTAGTACGGGGGGCCATAGTAAATAGGACCTATGGTACATACAAAAAGCTATATGTTCACCTATTTATACTACAGTAACAATAATTGGTCCTATTTAATACGGGGGACCATAGTAAACAGGACCTACGGTACAGAAAAAAAGCTGTATATTGAACTGTTTTTACTAACAATATTTGGTCCTATTTACTACGCCCCCCCGTATTAGTAGAGCTGTCTCGTTTTTCCTGCCAAGCAGAAGTCGTAACCCCAAGCTTTTCTTCTGTTCGCTGTCGCTACGCACGGTGCCGACGCATCGGGTTGGCGCCTGCCTGTCTGCACCGGTGCCTCTTTATCGGGTTCCTGGAACGGGTGCCTGCATTGGATAACCTGCATTGGACGGCTTGGATGCCTGCTTTTGAATGCGTTGGATGCCTGCGTTGGATGTCTTGGACGCCTACATTCGATGCCTTGGATGCCTGCGTTGGATTTCTTGGATGCATGAATTGGATGCCTTGGATGCCTGCATTGGATGCCCTCAGAGGTGCAGGACGCGCTGCTCTCGGCGTCTCCTAGCGAAGACTGGGCCGAAGCTCGTGTGCCGGTGGCGTCAGCCGTGTCTGAGGCCCCGCCGGCGGCGGTTAGTGTACCGGTGGGGCTCGTCTCCGTGCAGGACGTGGTTAGGAAGGTCGCCGTGGCGACCGAGGCGGACGCGGAGGCGAGGTGGGTGTCGCGATTGGCGCCTAGCTAGCCTTCCCTCACGTGTTGATATTTCCGTCCAATAGTCCGGGGGGGCAAGTAGCGGCGGTGGTAGTAGTGCGGGGAGCCGCGTAGCGGCGATGGTAGTAGTGCGGGGTGCCGGGTAATGGCGATGGTGATGGGTATGGCGATGACGATGGTAGTAGTGCGAGGAGCTGGTACCGAAGTGCCGAAGGAGGCTCAGGCTGGGTGTGTTATTCCGCGTCTCTTGGCCTTGGTTTTGTTTAGTTGGGCAGGCGTTTCGTTGTCGTTGGTGTTGTCTGTATTGATGCCGGCAGCAGTAATCGCTACTACTGCCTGTATTGATGCCGTCAGCAGTAATCGCTGCTACTGTCTGTATTGATGCCGTCAGCAGTAATCGCTACTACTGTCTGTATTGGTATCGTCAGCAGCCATTTACCACTGTCTGTGCTAATGTGGTGAGCGGTCATTGCCATTGTCTGTATTTGTGTTTTCAGTGATCATTGCCACTGTCTGTCTGTATTGATGCGGTCAGCGGTCATTGCTACGGTCTGTGTTGCTGCCAGCAGTAATTGCTCCTGCTGTGTGTGTTAAGCTGTTGGCAATTATTGCTGCTGTCTTTATTGGCGTTTTCAGCCGCCATTGCCACTGTCTGTGTTGATGTGGTCAGCAGTAATTTCTACTGCTGTGATGATGTCGTCAGCGGTCATTTACTTGCATTTTTTTTAATTAACACTGTCTGTACTGTATTGGTGTTTTCAGCTGTCATTGCTACTACTGTCTGTATTGATGCTGTTGGCAGTAGTTGTTCCTGCTATGTGTATTAATGTTGTTTTCAGGCATTACTACTATCTGTATTTTTGTAGCCAGCAGCGGAGGGAGTTGGTCCAAGAAAAGGCATGTTTTCGGGGACAGGTGTTGCCCCCGAAAATGACTACATCATGCAGTAGACACAATGCCCGCCATTCTCCGCCCTGACCTGCATCACACATCGCCGTACGGTAGTTGCGCACGGCACACGACACCGGTTCTGCGGGCATCTGTATCCCGACGTGTAGTTTTTTTTAAAACTATTTCGTTGCTGCCAAAATGATCGTACGCCAATTCCAAGTGGCTTGTCCTCAAAACCACGGGTGCTGTTCTAAACAGGTTAACATTCCACGACATTTCAAATGTACGCGTTTCTACCGTATGTGTGTACCTCGCCTCAGGGTCTTAAAGGCGTCAGCTTCGTCGCTGTTACTTTTATGAGAAGAGCATGCAGCACAGGACACCTGTCATAATAAGAAACTTAAACGCTGACCCAGGCGGAGTCTCTTATTTCGGGAAGGGTGGGTCCTACAACTATCGTACACTATATCTTCAGTGGAACGCCTCCCGAAATTCTTATGTTCCTGTAAATATCAGCCTGGCTTTCCTAATACCCTCGTTCTTACGATTATAGAATAGGTGTCCTGGGTACTGTACTGTACTGTACTGTACTGTACTGTACTGTACTGTACTGTACTGTACTTTTCTGCAACATAAGCCGCCGACGTAAAGTGATATCGAAGTGAGAGTTTATTTCCGGATCGTTTTGTTTGCGCCGTTTTCGTTTTTTTT
>JBBMKB010022342.1:0-16891 GCA_037833945.1 Alaria marginata | reverse complement strand
CCGGATCTGAGATACGTCTAGGGAGGGAGAAGGAGGAAGACAAATTGCGAAGATAATAGATGGGAAGAGCAAAAAAAATATATATATATATAAAATAAAAAATGTGTTGATGCTCATATTATGAATTGGGCGTGTGAGTGGTAGATGTTAAAGGTCAAGGTCATGCTACGGTACTCTAATAAGTAAGT
The DNA here is from genome assembly GCA_037833945.1 of Alaria marginata. Lineage (NCBI taxonomy): Eukaryota > Phaeophyceae > Laminariales > Alariaceae > Alaria > Alaria marginata. Next base: position 16,703 of record JBBMKB010022342.1, on the reverse strand, counting down.
ATATAACACCTTTTTCAGTCTGAGGCTCCTCAGTCGAGGGTTAGGGTTACTAGACTACTCTATATCTCAGCCAAAACCAGGTTTTGAGACAATTGGAAGCGCAAGTCGATGAACAAACCTATGGCCTAGGCATACACAAGCATGTAATCGACAAACACGAATGGCATTCCGAAGATTTTGGGTTAAGAATCCCCGTCATTCAGAGAACACTTTTGCCAAAAAATACATTAGATATGAATAATACCTCTATCGTAGCACCCGTACCCTGTCGGATACTAAGTATACCGGATATTACAGATATTGTTTTTCGACAATGGCGTGTGTGGAGGTTCCACACGTTTGAGGTTCCTGCTTTCCAGTGAGCCCATCGCGCGAGTCTGCACAGTGAAATATGCCAACCACGACGTATGCGCAATTCATTTAGGCTAAAAGGACCTGCTAGATCCCAAAACCTTTCGATACTCATACCTTCGTTTGTGATCGCTCGGGGTATAACACCTCGAAACCTCCTAAGTACACGTTCTGCCGTAAACTTCAACTTCTATTTCATGCTTGTACTTTTGTGATGAGCCCCTGTGTAGCAAACAAATTGCGAAAGACTGCACGATAGAGGACATCGGTGTCTTACCAAACGCACTAGCTACCAGCCAACGCATTTCCTCAGTATTATGTCTAACCTTCCACAGATGCTACGGTAAAGGTGCACCGATTGTTTCATGAGAATGGTCATTACTTGACGAGATTTATACCGCAACCACAAACTGGGTTTGAGTAAACTGTAAATGCCACCTGACGTACAAACCCAAGGCCTAAGAACACACAAGAGGCAGATTGCAAAAATAAATTTCTTTCCGACGATTTCGGGTGAAGAAGCCCCGTCATTCAGAAAAAAATATAGCCGAAACGTGCTGCCTCTATCGTAGCACGCGTCCTTTAAAATGTGATTTATATGTGCGTGCGTGTTGCAAGTTTCTGGTAATTTTCAGCAAGCGCTTGTCTAAACGCCTGCACCATTAATCGTGTGAACGACGACCCAGTTACCGGATGTCAGCCGTGGCACCGAGCAATATTGTTAACGAAGTTTCGCACGGTGTTCGTCCCCACTGCGCAGCACACCAATGTCGCAGCATTGCACGCTGAAAGGTGATAACCACGACATAGGCATGCCTTACCCATCGTTTCGTCGACATCGATTTCGACCCTTACCCCTGTTGCACCCGTTTTCATGGTTGATACCCCCCAGTGCTGTTAACATTGATGATAACGTCTTTGACACCTGTTCGGACCCTAGACGTTAACTTCCTTCGGTACGGCTGTCCTTGTTCGTTTACAGCAAATCGATGGCTAAGGACTGCGCGCTGGAAGCTGCTAGCAACGACATTGTCATGGGGCACGTGGACATGGGCCTGAACTCCAGTGACGCCCATACGGCGCACAGCCAAAATCCGCTACAAACCGCCCTGGGCGCGTTCTTGGACTTCCTATTTTTGATGGACTCTACTGTCATTGTGCGCACCGCATCTTCCTTTTCTGGTACCGTCGTCAGTATCAAGGGATTGAACTGTCATAGGAAGGTGTATGACACCTTGCCAAATCGGGCTTTGTTCGTATGCCTTCCGTCAGACTGCTGAATACTAGATCCGTATCGGCTTCGCCGTTCGTCCTCGGTTCGGGTTGTGGTTAGTGGTTAGGTTAGTTGCATGCCGGTGCCTTGCTTTCATGAGGAAACGCTTTACACCAGGGAATAGTGAACGTCCTACACCCCCAAAGCCCCGAGCGACCAGATAGCGGTTTTGCCTCTCTAGGCACAACACAAATGTCACGAATAGTTTGGTCAGGATTTATACAGCACGTAGCTTAGCAGGTAAATAAATGTTGACGACACTTTGCGACTTCGGCGTCCAAGTTCTTGGCGAACTCCACAGTTGGGTGCACACATGGACTTCTTTGGCGGGAGCCGTCGTGGCTATCGTGGGATTGATATTCCACAGGATGATCTATGACACTTGAGCTAGTCGAGGGATGTTTCTATGTCTTCTGCCAGACTGCTGACGTGTGGTACTATAAGGGGGATCAACTAGCTGGTTTCAGGACCGGATGCGGCATACCCTACGGGGTTTTCAGACGGCGGAGATGTACGGTCGGTGTTCCATGGTCTGGAAGGAGCCACCATCGGCACCTTAGGTATATGTATCATGCCTTGTCAAACGAATTTCGTTGATGGCTGCTGTACAGTATCTTCGATACTCGTGCAGCTTAAAGGGACGGTACCAACGAGTAGCCGGCTAGCGAAAAAACGGCGATTGTGCTGTGTTATTTCTGGTTCCTTCAGGTGTTTTCGTTCGTGGACCCAAGCTATCCGCCCTGCGCGAACGCATCACATGAGGCGCGCAACAGTGTGCTGAGGCATGCTGTACCACAGGTAGTATTTATTGGCCAACACGTTTCGGTAAAACAAAGGCCATGGCCGATTATGATAGGGACCACCGAATACCGCTGGCATACCATTCGTGCGTTGCAAAGACATTTGATTCATGCCCTGGCCATGATATCGTTCAGACCAAGGCTACGGTAGGGGACAATATGTAGACCCTGGGGAGTCAGCAACTAAGAGCCACTCCAGCGAGACTCGTGCTACGATAGAGATATTACAGCACTTGTTGGTATTTGTATTGGCTGAATGACGGGGCTTCATACTCAGAATCGTTGGACGGTCTGTTGTGTTTTGAATGCATGATTGATTATTAATAGGATACCTAGACCATGGGTTTGATTATCGGGTTGCCCTTTCAGTTCACTAAAAAACTGTGTTTTGGGTGTGGTATGGAGATCTTCAATCGAAGAGTCTTATATGCTTATCGGTGTTATCAATAACAACTCTACCGTAGCATGTGTCGCAATGAGATACCTTATTCCGCTGCAGTCTTGAGCTGACAAGTGCTTGTTTGTGTCTTAATGTGCACCGGCATGGAATTGGTCCATTGAATGTTGGGACGCACCACAACGTTAATATGGAGTCCGATTTTGTGTGAGGTACAGGGCCGTTCCCCCACGTTGCCTGACTTCGGCGACGAACAAAGGGAACCCCCTCTACTTGTAGTCTCGGTCTTCAACGGGTTGTACTTCTAAGATGTCTCACGTTCAGAGTTTAAGCGAGGTGGAGAGCACCTCGAGTGAGGAGCCTAAGAAACGCCAGGTGATCTTGTCGCCGTACCATTCGTCTACTGAATAATTTTCTTCTGAGCATCGCTCAAATCCCGACCCCTTGCCCATACAAACGATGTTCTCATAACTATGCTCTGACTGTTTGATATCCTTTTCGATCGTTTACGCACGAGGGATCGAGCATTGATTTACTTTTCAGGAGGTGTGCTGCCGAATGTATATTTAAACTTATTAGATAAATAGTCGAAATTTAATTACATATATATATAACCCTTTCGGTATACCTACCGTACTAAACCCCAACCAGCCAATGGAGGGATAGCCATCTTCGTCCAGTACACATTGTGCATCAACGTATTTTCTCGAAAGAGTGGTAAAGTCTACGGGTACAGCACGTTGCTTGGCAGGTAAATGTTGTCGACCAATGAGTGCTGGGGAGTTAATCGTGTGACGTGTGCTATCATCGTGATATAACGTTTTGAATAAGGAATTTATAACTGACAGGGATCTTTAACGGAAGACCTACTACTGCAATACTAAAACATTGCTGTCGTAGCATTGATGCTTCACTACCGGACTTGGTTGTATACCTAGGGTCCTCACTTTCAAGACCCAGGCAAACTGCCATGGGGTTGTAGACGGGGCTTTACACGGCAGGAGTGCACTAACGATGCGTTCAGTCAAGCGAAATGGCTAAAGGCAAACTGTTAGCTAATTGTATCGCCGCAATCGGGCGGGAAAATAAACAAGGGACGCAAAATGATAACGTTGGACATTTTGGCAACGGGGAGCACTCTGCTGATGTTGTTGACGTTATTCGACGTGTGAACTGCAGGAGGGACGCCTGTTCCGAGGTTTTGGCACCGGACCAGTGAATACGTGTAGCACGTGGGAGGGTCACGTATAGTTTGCGGTTTCGGTTTAATTCAACCCAGAGACATTTCCAATGCGTGCTACGAAAGAGGTATAAATAATAGCACCTATAGCACCTATAGCAGAAGTTGTTTGGTGAATGACAAGGCCCCTTCACCTTTAACCGTCGGAGTGTCGTTTTTATTTTGCATTATTGTTTGTTTGTATACCTACAGTAGGCTATTGGTTTGTTCACGACATACCTTTTGAAGTCACTCCTGAACAGTTGTTTGTTTGGGGCATGGAGCTCCTGAGGTAATGACCTTGAAACGAAACAACGCTGAACCTCTACACCGTAGCGTGTGCCTACAGCTTGTGTTTGTTTTCGGCGTCGCTATAGGTAACACCGCCGTGAAATTACCAAGTACGACCACCCTGGTCCTATGCGCCTCCAAAGCAATACCAGGTACCAACAAGTTCGACGGTGAGTGGTCTAGTTCCGAGCCTGACCGATGCAGACGCCTACATCTTGGTCACTGACGTCCGGCCGGTAGTGCACGGTGACCGCCATGTCAGCTGGCGATAAATTCAGGCGAATAGCAAGCGGAACTCAGCTTTCACTTTGTGTTTGGGACTATGATCTAGTAAAAAGAACAAATGTCGAATGCGGTCAGTAAAAAGCTGTAGCCGGACAAATGGGAGCTTGGTACGGCAGGGGTGCACTGGAATGTGCTGAGGCTCCCGGACCGAAGAGCGGTGCACTCTCACCCACTATGACGTCGATAGATAATGAATGCGCAACCCGACGAACAACCCCGTGCCCAAGGTATTGACCGACACAATCACAAAATACACCAACCTTATGCCACAGTGATTTCGATCGCCCCGGTTGTCTACTAACAGTGGCTGCTCTCGAATGCTATCACCAGTAGAGTTGGTAGTGAAGAGTCATCCCACGGTAGGGGTGCAGCAATAAGTTTCTGAGCTCCTGACATGAGGAGCTCAATGTCTCACCCGAAACATAACTTCCACGATTTTCGTTAACGCAGCCCGATCAACATTTATATCCGCTAGTCCTAAAACAAACACACTCGTAAAATGATCGTACGAACTACAGTAGTAGTTCCTCACTTTAGGCGCTCAACCGGTCAAACACGTTTGATCCCAAAAAGTGCAAACCCTTCCGTGGGATGACTCTGAAGACAAAGTTCTGTGTGCCAAACATGTAAGTTTATCTGAAACGTATACCCTGGTATGAATTTAAGAACCAACCCCTGCTAGCGCCTATAGGCGAAATAGGCGCAATTCGAAGATGGGAGAAACGCCTGAAGTGTTATCGAGCAAACAGTCGACGGTGTGTGCCGTAGTGGGGAGGCGGAAGAAGAACCTGGTTACTGGCCCCCGATCTGAACTACGATTAAGAAGCGTAAAATAGAAACAAACAGTGCGAAGGAAATTGAGGGGGTGAGCCAAATTAAAAAAAGTAAACAATGGGTGTCTCCTCAGTGGGGAAGAACCACGATACGGAACTAGTTTGGATAAACAATGCTACTCGTATCGTTGTAAGGGTGACAACAGAGATTAAAAAGAAATCGAAACCAAGTGGTTTTCTATACTCAGATCATTGCGCCACGAGGTGAACACATGCAAGAAATTGTACGCCACCTCAAATTCTGGTCCAAATTAATAAGGCGATGCATAGGGGGGAGATCGAGAGGTGGTGCGTGGGGGTATCCCCGAGCGCTCGTTGCTTCATTTTTATTTCAGACTAGTGCTACGATAGAGATACCTATATGAATTGCACTTGTTTGCTGTTTTTTTTTCCGAATGACGAGACTCCTTAACCCAAAATCGTCAAAAAGCCATTCTTGGTCAGCAAAATGATTGGGTGGTATACCTGGGCCACGGGTTTGTTTGTCGGACTGCTGCTTATTTTGCTTAAAGTTTGTTTTTGGGTGAAGTGTAGAGCCCCTCAAGGATGAGGGGTTCCAGAAACAAAATGATCCACTTCCACCGTATCATGTGTCTCTTGAGTATTTCTATCGCTCCAAACATGCGTAAACAAAACCGGACAACGAATTTTGCTGGGGGTGGGTTGAAATCAAGCTATTTCGTAGTCAAGCAAGAGAATATTCAATGTACGCCTTTAATGCCGACATGGGTAATGAAATGTTAATGTTTCCTTTTTTAATTGCAATCACGATGCTTATTATTGTATTGCAAGGGTACAGTTCGCGATGAACGTTACCGTTCTAACATTCCAACTATACTAACGGTCAAGGTCGAAGAGGAATACGTACCACATTAGTGGGCGGCCTGTTTTTCCCCCCCTCTTGTTTCGCACTCAAACAGAGGTTACCCCATACTAAGCGAACTCATTTTGAGAGTTTTCAGGGCTTACAAGCTATCAAATCGGCAATTTCCCGCCATACACAAACTCATAAGTTGCGCACGACGCAGTTAACAGCAATCTGATGTTAAGAGCGCCTCTTTCGGCTTGTCGAGGGGTCTTCTTGTATCGAGGTAGCCACTGTATCACCAATCGTCCACCGAACAACATGTCCGGTGCACCATCCGTTTAGGACCCCCGTTCATTAGGCATACCTATGTGAACAAACCGTGATACGTTTATAGAGGCACGCGCGAGGAAGGATGTGAGCTAAAATACTTCGGATGGGGTTGAGTGCATCCTAGCCACCACCAAACGAACATCGCCGCTTGCTAGCATAGGACAAGTGTTATCCCCCGAATGGTGTAACCACTAGGCGTCCCAAGAGCAACATAAAATGAAAATCCGAAATATTTAACTTCTAGAGTACCAATAGTAAACTTTAACAAAACAAAACTGAGTTATGTAGAACGGGCTAATATGTGTGACATCTGGAAACCCGTGAAATATAGTGTAGTACCTACTGTAGCTCCTCAGTTGAGACCAATGGGAATGGGTTGGGCAAGTCGTCAAACCGCTAACTACCATATCACTAGCACGCGCCAGAAATCGCCATATAACATATGACATATAACATATACCAGGTAACATATAACATGTAACATATAACATATAACATATACCAGGGTAACATATCACATACGGTAATCCATGTTCATGGTGAATGCAGCTCGCAATTGCTACTTAGACACCGATTGTTAATAGGACACCATCGGTAACTCCCATCGGTAAAGCGCAAGCCTCAAACATAACCTAGAGCCAGTGCCAGCCTCGAAAAGCGCACAGAGCCAGTGCTATCGTCGAACTGGTTCAGTAGACTGTACTCCCCTAGGCACTTCTCGTCCCAGCACGAGTACTGTTCGAAAGCTGGATTGTAAATTGTTTGTTCCGCACTGCCACGACAAGTGTATACCAGGTAGTACAGTAGTAGGTGGGCATGTGATATGTGGGATGCTTCCACCATTGAATGATTGTATTGCGTTACACAGTCAACGTGTACACGGTGAATACGCTGGAATAATTTGTACAATAAACTATGAGAGTACTACTTCTAGCCGTGATACGTACCTGAGGGGGTATGGATGCAGCGGTAGCGGTAGCGGTGCAAAACGTATGTTTTTTAGGCTACCCACTCGAGCAGCTTGGTACATCAACCAAACACTGAGTAACAGAGAATATGATGATAAACCCAGCTCGATAAACCCGATGAATAAATCCATGGCCCAAACACTCCTATGCAACAAAAATAACCACAACAAATGAACGACATGCTGTATACTTGACGGGGTTATATATTAGAGCTTTGGTTAAGGAGCCCCGTTTTGGTTATTAAGAACAACATGAACAACATGCATGCATGTGTTAAAGGCACTATATCTGGAAGGGTACAGCAGCACAGTATCATACCTCACTCGCAGCACGCGTCGTCGGTCATGGGGGTTGAACAATTGGTAACGTACTTCTATCGGAACGATCAGGTTTGGGAACATTGTCGAGATCAAACAATTATTGCCGTGCCTGTTCTATATTCACCAACTGACAACACTCACGTTAAGTAAAAGCGTGTTGTGTGACGATAAGTCACATGACTGGCCAGTTCCATGGTTTAGAGCTCTACAGTGGGTTGTTTGTGTTCAACGTCACCGGGGGGGGAGGGTGAATTGTCGAAGGAATTGACAGGCTTAAAAGTTTATTGCGGTGATCGGGGGAGAGGGGGGGGGGTTAGTTTATGTTTGATGATGTTTGGGGTTCGGAGACGCAGTAAATAGTTGAGCAGAAACAAAGCACAAAGATAACTGAATCTGATACTCCGGTTGTAAATTATTGTATAACCCACTATCTTCACCAATATAGCGCAATATCATAGGAGCCCACCAAACCGTTAACGGACGATGTTAATGTACAAATGTTTATTAGAACGTTATATTAAATATAACAGCGCCGTCACGTTTAAAATAACAAAGCCAAACCCATGGCTGGTATAATATACCGTGTAAGTGCAATTATTTATGGTGTAAGTTACAGTATGACAACAGTTTATTCCGGGAGCGAATCATGATTGATGGCTTGAGATTATATGTTCCAGATTCACATTAATTTTAGCATTTGCTTTACTCGGATGCAGAGGTCCTTTGATGTCATGGTGTACCCCATCGACGGTTTGATAGCGACCACAATGAGAGGAAATGGAATTTGAAGATCGGTCATATCGGCTATTCACTCGTTATTCCCGAACGTATATGATACCTGGTAGGCAATTTTCGTGATGATATGTACCGAGATAAGAGCGGCGGCACTCACCTACTCCGAGGGGCTCTTAAAGCGGGTACCCCACTCGAAAAAGATGGTCCCATGGACAGGATTAGTTCTGGGTTTGTCTTCGACTCCCTCCTTCCGGCCTCGACTGACACCACTATCCGCTTCAGGGAACACTTAATGTTTTAAGCGCAAAAGAACCGCGGTTAAGCCATACACAGTCCAGCCCCCTGTCATACCCGGTGCACCTTTCTAGCAAACATGTTATGCTGAAGACATTTACCCGGTCGCGGACTCAGACAGCATCTCTCACTGCCACCTCGAGAACCAAAGCCTACCTGTACACCTGCCGCTAAAGGCGTTGGTCAAGCATTCGCGATCCGTTTCGGCTACCGGAGTGGGTGAACTACCCTGGCGGAGAATATTCCGTACACGCGATCACTCTCAGCGAAACATCGGTGGTGTCGTCTAGAGGTGAGTACTCGGTGGAAGGCCACGGGAAATTAACGATATTATGAAGCTGTTCAAGATACATGCTTTTGCGTCTATCGGTACGTTTTAGTGCACCTACTCCGATGTGATCACGCCGTCGAAGACAGATACATACACGGGGGTAGGCAGTGGGATGTTGAGGGGCACAATGCAAAGCTCACGGCATGTGAGGGTCTCGGGATAGGCATGCAGGATATAATTTCGATGCTATTTCACTGTGTAACTCAGATGAGTGAACGGTCCAAGATACTTGGACTCGTAGTATGAGGTCAGGGTAATGATTGCATGTGTTAGGTCATTGCGGCACGCTTGGGTGCACCTACTTGAATGGGATCACACGCCCGAACCCAATGGTGTATTTATGAGAAGATCAACCTGCTGCTGACGGTATACCTGATATCGCCCTTCCCTCTGTTGTGGAAAACATGCCTTTCATCAATGTCCGAGGACACAAATCACGCTTGGTTTCTCCTAAACGATGGGTAGATAAACAGCCCCGCTTATGCACCCTCTGGTGTATCGTTTAGTGCTCTTGTCTTCGCCGGTACCAATACCAGTACCAGTAATTTAACGTACAGATAATGGCACAATATACTGCAGCCTCGCTTTTGAATCACGATACAAACCGTATCCCGAAATTGACGATGTCGATTACCAACGGCAAGCGCCGATATGGTAACGAGTATATCAAAAGTAAGGAAAAAAAGGTTAAAACGTTGTGAATGATCACATTATCGTTACCATTATGAAAGTGTAATCTTAAAAGTAACAACACGGTTAACTGCGGTATCTGCTGGCTGTTGCGGTGAAGTACCTTTTTTTTTTTGAGGTATTAGACATTTGGTCAAAATATGCCTATGTTCCGGCCAAAGCAATTCGTCGCAATCTGGTTAACAGACGAAACGCTGCACCCAATGCGCGATAATAAAGGAGTCAAGCGATTAAAGTTTGCCGAGGTAGCCGTCGCGGGGAACTCTTTCCGCGAGTACAAGTTACAGTATATAGACTATGATCAGCACCGAACGCTGAATACACTCCTTACCCTAAGCGTCATCTGGCCGACGATTTTACTACTTATCGAGAAAATCTGAATGCGATGAGGATCAACTCGTAGCTTTCGACGATACTCTGTGTAGAAGACAAAGCAAACCGAGCAATCACAAGGGAACGTTATTCTTGGGTATATCAAAGCCTTCTTGCCGACAAAGAAATGCTACATTGTATCGTCCGCTTTGTACTTGCACCGACATCAGTCTGTGTCTCGCTGAACGAGTATACAGTGACAGGCAAAGTTGCTAACGCGCGCACAATAAGTGTACCTCTCTGGACACACGCCGCCGTGAAAGTGCACCAGCATGGCATTATGGGTATTGTGAGGCTCCTCGGCTCTACTATACCAGGTACAAGGTACAAGGTATCTCTCACCTAGTAACTTATTTTGAGTAAAGTGAAAGTGGAGCCAAATAAAAATAAAATATTTTACGTAAATAAACCAAAGAATCATATTGGACAACAAGAATGACGGCTCGCTGCTTTTGGGTCAAGTAGAAACTAAACGGGCAAAAAGCAGTACCTCCATTCAACTACACGTCTCTTCGCCCAAATACAAAACAAAACAATGAATGACGGGGCTCCCGAGCGAAATATATTATCAATATAAATGGAATGTAACGGGTTGTTGCTGTGTTGTTCGGTTTCGTGTTGCTGTGCTACTCAATTTGGATCCGGTCGTGGCAATGTGCATCGGGTCAAGCGTACAGTGTTTCGTCGGGGGCGGTGTTTGGGTGCGGCGTACACGTCATCGTGATAAACACAGATAGCGTCAGAAACGTTAGGATAACCCTAGACGGCCCGGCGAAATGTACAAGTCGGAGTCTCCGCCCGCTCCCGCTGAAAGGTGGCTAGCTCTCCCCAGATCGTGACAGCATACCGTTGGGGAAAATTTGGCCACCAAACAGCTGCGAACGTGTTCCGCTCAAAGCATGGTACCGTTCGGGGTATTATTTGTATGGTTCAACTGCTTGCTGACGTTTGTGAAGGGGAAACATATCATTTCGAAATAGATATATACCGTTCTTCATAAGACATGGTTACTACCCACGTGCTCTCCTGTGAAACGGGTTACTGGAACCTTTTTTCGTCTTCTGTCTGTTAGGCGTTATGTCAAACACCTTTGGTCGGTGCCTGTACAACTTTAGACCTATTCGGGCGAAGATTGTTCCACCTTGTTTTGGTTGTGACTGTATGTTTTGAAGATATCTTAAATGCAATCTGTGTCCTTTTACAGAGAGACGCAAGTGCTGAAGTGCGGCCATATTGCAATTGTGGGAAATATTATACCATTTTACGAATGTTCCCAGAATATAACCAGACATGTGCAATTGGACGCCTAACATCGGCGGGTGGAGGTGGAAAGTGACGGCGGCGTTAGCGGTGAATGCAATGTTCCGGAGCTGCGGTCAGCCGGGACACGAGTACGTTCGTGCGTTATACAACACCAAACACGATGGCACGGAATATTGTAGTAGAGTTGTACCCGTCAGCCTAATATACCCGGGTACCCGACGAGTAGTACCCGGACCTGTCGCTTCCTGTTCAGGTAAGAGTAATACTTAGTACTCGCCGCGTAATTACGCTCGGGTACCGGGGCAACCGGATACCGGGGTAACCTGTTATGTACGTACCTTCGGTTCGAGATATTCCCCACATTACCTCCAAAAACCCATAGTAAACAACTTGTTGACAAAAAACAGTCAGGATCTTTAGCACATCCACACAAAACCGTTGCTTAATGAAACGTGGTAGGGTTTATGCCCGCGTACCCGACATAAGCGGGTACCTCGGTACCCGACAGACACGTTTTACGGAAGAGTTTCGCCCTTTTTTTCGAGAGGCTTCTCACTGGAGAAGCTCTATTCTTCACCCAAAACAACACTTTGAGTAAATACAATGTGCGACTCGATGAACACACCCCTTGCCAAGGATTGAAAAAAGCCATTTCGCAAAACAAGAATGCCCTTCCGACGATTTTGGGTTCAGGAGCCCCGTCATTCGGAGAGAAAAAAGCCAAAAAGTGCTACCTCTATCATCGTAGGATGTCTCGACATGACAAGGTACCTGAGTAGCAGACCTGAACGGGTAACCATTTTAGTTATGTGTTCCGCATTTGGTCGTTGCTTGTTAGTTGTCGTGCCGGTGTGAAATTGTAGTACGCCCCTTGGCATGCTCCTTTTATACAAATTAACCTGACTTCACCGCTCTATGTCGTCCGGGTACCCGCATTACCGACTTAAGTGTTTATGAAAAGTCGGGTACCCGACCGCGGGTACGGATAGTACCCCCGGAAAAAGAAATTCCGGGTACCCGTTAGGTACGGGTACCCGACGGGGTACAACACTATTGTGTAGGGCCGGTCGTTTCATATAGCACTTACCGTGACGGATATATATATACTATATATATATATATATCAGGGCGGTCGCTACATATGTATTTGGTACGATGGCACGATATGTTTGGAACGCTCATTTCTGTTTCGGACTCCGGGCGCCCGACCAGGGGTACACGGTGTAAACAACAAGCGGAGTCACATTTGAACTGAAGGGAAAACTAAAAGAAAGTCAGTGATTTGTGATTGATGTAAATGAGTGTTATACAAAATCGCGTTTAGTTAGGGTAGATTTTACTTGGCTTCAGTACAGCCCCACCTGTCCGGTCTCAGAAACCACACTCGGGGCGCCTACATTCATGCTTTTCGCGCAACCTCGGTTCGATCCATGTCCGCGCTTTTACACCTCCTCAAGTTGAGATCCTAGGTCCACGATCTGGCTTGGATGAGGTTGCCAAGACGTAGCCGGGTGGTAGATCAAGATAAATGTTGCAAAGCCCAAGACATTTATCACGAATATGATGGTTGGTGGTGGTGCGACAGAATTTACGTTGGAGCTGGTTGGGGAACATAGTTTATCGCGTCTTGTGCGGGTACTGTTGATAATCATTTATACTGTTGATGATCATTTGTACTGTTGATGATAATTTCTCCAACCACTGCTCCGACGACGACGCCTGTGGACTCTCGAGTTCACCTATCGTTAAAATACCATACCAGGTGTGTATGCGCTGCACTATAGTTGTCGTTTTATGGACATGGGACTATTCGCTAGCTAAGGTTCACTTTTCGTCGATGTCAGCGTTTGGATGGGGTGTATAGGTCCTGAAGTGATGACCCTCAGAATACGTGGTACCACCTCTGTCGCATGATGCGCGTGTTAGGTTCAATGGTGCTGTCCGTTTGACTCGTCCGGAGTATGAAACAACACAATATACTGCCCCAGAACACGTTGGAGTCTGTGTTAATGCCAGGACGGGGTATTCCTCATATATGTATTTCTGATATGTTTCTTCAGCTTGTTTTCCTGATTTCTCTGCTTTAAGTTGTATATACCAAGCATGTACGTACATGGCAGCATACCTTGGAGTAACTGAGTAGTTGCATGAATGTTGCGCATTTTGGTGCCTTACCCCCCCCCACCACCCATACCCCCGGCCCCTCTGCCCCGGCCGAATGCAATGAGAAGTAGAACTATTGGGAGATTGATTATTCAAATATTGGGAAAGGCAACAAGTTTGATGAGAACATTGGTCAATATGGGGAAGTAACAAATACTAAGAATGGGGCTGAGATGCTGAAGTTATTTATAAACAACAAGATGAGGACGTCGAAATGTAAAGTACAGAAGCACCAGGCAGAATTGGCTCGACAATGCATACAATATAGAGAACCCTCCATTATTAACTTCATAGTGGTAGAAAACGGAAGAAGCAAGGGTACGGAAGTGTTGGTATGCGCAGCGGACGTAGGAAGCACGGATGACCGCCTAGTATGGCCAGAGAGTCAACAGACGAAAGTTATGGTAAATAAACGCGGTAAGAAACTGTGCAGATAAAGAACAGATAAACTATAAGCAAAAGAAACAGAGCAAGAATTGCAAGAGGATATCATATAGCCAAAAACGAAGAGAAATATTCCGAGCTCTTCAAAAGCACTACTGCAACAAATAACGATATAGAAAGGGATAGTGCAAGAGCGCGAATTATAGAAGGACGGGAGCAGTTGGTATATACCACATCAAGTAAAGTTATAGGGAAGAAGTTGTCAGATGCAACAGATCAGTAAAATGGTGGGATGAGGAAGACAAAGAGGCTATAACAAGGGTAAGAAGAGAGGCACCCACGAATTATACAACGAGTAAATCAACTGAAGGATGGGAGGAGTATGCTTTAGCTAGAAAGAAGGTGAAAAATATGTTAGGGAAGAATAAGAACGGCAATATGGACTGACGTAGTAAACAAAACAAATGAAGACTTTGATTGTGAGACGAAGTAGATGCGGTAGGGATAATGGGGATACTGGGCAAACAAGCAGTAGAAGCAGACACGGGCGTAGCCACGTCGAGAGCACATAACGGTGACATGGTTAGTAGTGCGAAGGCGAGGCGGGAAGTACTATTAATAGTATAGAGCAGTACCGTAACCTAGGAACACCCACAACCAATGACAGCTCCGACCACGAGTTTGTGAAGAAAATCAACGCGTGGGCAGAGAGAGGCTAATGCAGGTGCATCAGAAGGGGAAGAGAGCGATTTCGAATGATTACAGAGACACTTCACGAGGGAGGATGTAAACAACTGTGTAGCGAAACCTACGAATAGGAAGGCAGCAGGGGCAGACAAACTAGTTGATGAATTTATGAAGTGTGGGGAAGAAGGAATGATGATCATGATGGTTATGTTGTATAATTGGATTTGGAAGAACGGGTGTGCACGGAAGCGGTAGCGAGAAGGAGTAGCTGTACACCTACTCAACAATGGAGACAAGGACGACCCGGGCAACTATCGAGGCATAATGCTGCTAAGCACGTTAGGAAACACGTTTTGTACTGTTTTGAACGATAGAATGAGAACCATGATAGAGAATGAAGAAAATATAAGCGAAAGGCAAGCAGGGGGTACGCCAAACCGTAGCTGCGTAGACCATGTGTACACATTTTTTTTACGATTATTGAAGGTATGAAAGACGCGGGACGAACAACGTACTGCTTCTTTCTAGATGCACAAACGTTCTATGACAGAGTATGGAGAAACGAGTTCTAGAAAAAATTGTGGGAAGCTGAGATCAGAGGAAAGCTATGGCGAACGATGAAAAAGATGACGGCATGTGCGCGAAGTGCTGTAATGCTGGACGAGGAAATATCTAACTACGTTGATATTTCATAAGGGGTGGCACAGGCATGTACGTTATCACCCAATCTGTTCAAATAATATATTTATGACATGATAGTGGCAGCCGAAGCAGCAAAGCAGGGAGTCACCGTGGTAGAAGATACGCTGTCGGGATATATGTTTGCGGATGAGTTTGTGGGGATATCTGAAGCACAGGAAAGACTAAAAAAACAAATTGCGAGGGCACTAGAAAACGCTAGGAAACGAAGATTGACAGCCAAGGCGAAAAAGTGCGCATTTGTTGTACGTAACGAATATAAGGAGAAACTGGTAGCATGCAAAGGGAAGTGGGGAGATGATGAACTACGGGTTGTAGCACAGTATACATACCTTGGCGTAGGGACCTCAGAAGCTTGCGCTTGGGATGCACACATAGCAGAGGTAATAGGAAAATAAGAGAGGAAATAATGAAAACGTATTTGCACGGCCAAATGGACTACGCGAAAACGCTGAAGCTGCGTTTTCATGTAGGAGACCTGGACCTGCCAGAACGAAGAAAAAGGAATACCAGTGGTCGGGTAGAGGAATAAGAAGGTGCATAGAGCTGCCCGCATGGTAACACAGACGAGGGTAGAACGCACATAGTGGCAGAAGACGAAGTGCACAAGGAAGAACGTAAGTTGTTAGAGGAGGAGACGACGAAAATTGACGGATGTGACATGGAGAAGTTTGGTATATTAGATAGTGGCGAGAACACGATGGCTGTCTTAAGAGATAGGTGGTTGCCATAGACGGCGAAGCAGGAGGGAGATAAGATAAGCGAGAGGTTTTATGTAATATATACAAGGATCGTACTGAGCGTCCAAATGTTGGAGGTGTCTCTATTAGGAGTAGGAACGGTCCTCCGCCTCGAAAGGGATGCGTGGTCAATGGTCCAATGACTAAGGCCAGAAACAAATATGTACCCCCACCCCCCCGCCGCCACCCCTTCTTTTTACAATTGCAACTAGCCCGGCAACCGGAAAACTACGCATCCTTGTTGACGACATATCGTGTCCCACACAGCCCGTATTATGCACTGCGATTTATTCGTTTACGGTAGTAACAGTCAGATATTTTGATTCTATGGCCGTCTTCTGCGAGTTTGGACATTTATGTACGTTGTGGATATGGACCCCGTCCAATTAAAAAATAGGGTAATGGTCAAAGGGGGGTATACCCCCTGGTTTTTCGGCCATTTGGGGGTATAGTGAAAACACACCAACGAA
>JBBMKB010022231.1:0-16893 GCA_037833945.1 Alaria marginata | reverse complement strand
GGGGTCTCGTAAGCTAGCCATGGCGAGCGAGGGGAAGATTGACAGCCGGGGAGGTGGTACAGCCTGAGGTAGAAAATCAGAACTAGTATAAGGCAACAGTAGTCTCAATTTACCTCGGAGTTGGAGGAGTCGAATGGTACGGTACCATTCGGAGGCTTGGTCATCCTAGACGACTGTAAGCGGTGCTAGTTAGGAACCCGGCTGATGTCATATTAGGGAGAGAGAGACGGTTAACGTGTGGGCGAGATACATAGGAGATTGCAGGAGGCTATGACAGGTGTATCTTGCCAAGTGGAGAAGTCTCTCTCTCCCAGGACCCAGAAAAACAATAATGACAACGCAATTCGAAAGATAAACAATAAAGGATAGGTTTGTCTGTACACGTACAAAACAAAACAAGTAGCAGACAAAGTGATGTTTATTGTTAGAGAGAATGAGGCATGTCTGTTTCGGGAATCGGGTTCAGAGTGTTCGTACGAAATAGCAGGAACGAGGACCCCATGATCATTCTCGTGTTGAACTCGTCGCGTACAGTATAGCAAACGTACGCGCAACGCAAACGAGTTGGGGCTCTCGCTGACAACGTGAGCAGACATGAGATTGTCGCTGGATTGGTCAGCTAAGCCAGGCATTTTAAGCCTTTTATTTCCCACCCGCCCGCCCCTTTATGTTTTCTTTCGAATGAGGGGGAGGGGGGGGGGAGGTAAGCGGGTAACCGGGGTTCCGTGCACTTGAACTTTTTTTTGTTATTGTTTTATGTTACATTTTGGTTAAATCGGAGGAGTCGAATGGTACGGTACCATTCGGAGGCTTGGTCATCCGAGACGACTGTAGGCGGTGTTAGTTAGGAACCCGGCTGATGTCATATTAGGGAGAGAGAGACGGTTAATGTGTGGGCGAGATACATAGGAGATTGCAGGAGGCTGTGACAGGTGTATCTGGCCAAGTGGAGACGTCTCTCTCTCCCAGGACCCAGAAAAACGATAATGACAACGCAATTCGAAAGATAAACAATAAATGCCTGCACGTTACCCAAACCCCCTTGATACACATCTGGCCTTTGCACGCACTGC
Source organism: Alaria marginata (assembly GCA_037833945.1). Taxonomy (NCBI): domain Eukaryota; class Phaeophyceae; order Laminariales; family Alariaceae; genus Alaria; species Alaria marginata. Next base: position 15,820 of record JBBMKB010022231.1, on the reverse strand, counting down.
TCTACCAAATTCGTTAACCTTCCAAGAAAAAACCCACTTAGCTGAGATCACGATGATGCCATTTGGCTGCTACGTGCCACCGCCTTTCACGAACACAACATCGCTGAACGTCCACGCTCTCATCAGACCATCGCTCTCTTCTTCCATGGCATACAGCCACATATCCGAGTAATTGTCCGCGCATGTTTGGGGATATGTGTCGGACGTCGCCAGCCCATTCGCAAGGCATGCAGGCAGGTCACGCGGGGGCATATACGGTGGGGACTGGTCAGCAATATCCATGCCGATGTCCTCTCGCGCGGCTAGCATCGAAACGAATCCATGCCGCTGCCCTGCTGCCGTGACGCCGACATCGTCACCACCGGCGATACCCGCGGCCGCTGCTCTTGCTGCTGCACCGACGATGAGGTATCGGGTGGGGGCGCTGTCACAGGCTCCGGTGACGCGCTGGTCACCGGCGCCTGCTGCCGCTGTGACACGGACGGCGCGGGCGGCGGAAGCTCCTGCGGAGCACAGACCACCGGCGCCTCCTGCCGCTGCGACACGGACGGCGCAGGCGGCGGGGGCTCCGGTTTTGCATAGACCACCCTGCCGTTGCGACGCGGACGACGCAGCGGGCAGGGGCCGGGGAAGACGCGCCGGCGAGGCGCCGGTCACTTGCTGCGCCTGCTGGCACCACACCTCGATTCCCTGCGGCCCTTCCGGCTGTTGGGCAGATGCACTAACACCCCCTCCCTTCGCCGACGGTGATAGCGCAGTCACCGCGGCACCTCCGCTTGCCGTGGTCCACTACCCCACGAAAGGCGTACGTCAGTATCCCCACGTCACACATGTCAAATAGCTCGCGGCGCCTGACGACGGTATCATGATCTTCCAGCAGTCCGATGCGTGGTCGTTGCCGGATTTGAGGTAGAAGCAAGGCTCAACCTTCGGCTCTAACTTGGTCGCCCGTTTGACCTTATGGCGCCCCGGCATCATGTAAGGGAGTACAGGGCCCCTGTAAAGCCTCCCGTGGACCTTCTCGAAATAGCACATCATTCCCGGCTTCTCATCCACCCGCGCCATGATGTTGAGCGCGTCGCACATCTATGTCCAAGGTTCCGGCCACGTACGCCTAAAGTCAAGAGCCCTGGACGGGAACTTTACGCCGCAGAACAAGCGCTGGAACTCCAGAAACGCTGCCATCTCTCCTCCCGCAACAAGAGCGAGCTTCCGCTCTACGTGTCCGTTGCGCTTCGGGCCGTCAACCGGCGTGTACTCGCGGCGGATGATGTTGTCGGACATCAGAGTCTGGAATTCCTTGTTGGTGAATTCGCGGCCGTCGTCCGTGCGTAGGCATGCCGGCTTCCCGTGGGCGTTGACGGCTGCCAGAATAGCGTGGAAACCACGGATAACTGTCGCTGCGCTCTTATCTAGTCGGAAGACCGGCCAGTCCATGTTGGTGGCGTCCTCGACGATCATCAGGCAGTACTGGGCACCGCCGGTGGACGTTGCCATAGGTCCCGCGAGGTCGGCGAACAGGCGTTGCATGGGTTTCTCCGCACGGTTTGATGTGGACTTGGCAACAGCCTTGCGGATCCCAAAATTCACAACTGACGCGCGGTCCCTCGAAAAAAAACATCGTGAGCGTGGCCAAGGGAGAAATGCAACCCGTTTACATCTACCCAGCGTTGCCTGCCTGGCCTCAACACCGCTGCAGCATATGCGGGGTGTTTAGCGTGTCTCACTACCCTAGTGGTCTCGACGTAGTTGCCAAACTTCTCTTTATAAAAAAGTACAAGTCCATCAAGCATATGTGCGCCTGTGCTGTCAAGTGTGACTACGTGCTCCTCCTGAATTACATTAAAAGAGCACCGACAGGAAGAACCTCCGAGCACAAACGCTACGTTCTTCAGCGTCACCTCTGTATCCTCGTCACAGTGCATCACCACATCAATGTGCCCTAAGTACTCTACAGCCATCATCTTGCCGCCGCCGATTATCAGAAATTTACCATCAGGGCCAGGGGGCCTCTTGCTGTAGAACAATGTGAGGTCATCAGCACAGTGGATGGATACAGCGCTATCCCCAACCAGAATCTTACTCCCAGGCCTCCCAGGCGTTAAACGACCACGCCCGATGGAAAGCGCATACCACTTGCCTAACGACACTAAATGCGCCACGAAGAGAGCGGGTCCCTGGACAGGTGGACTGCTGTTCTCCGGCGGTTGGCCGCCAACTGTCAGGGAAAGCAGTCCACCCGCGTAATCTTCTCTCCCCCCTCGCTCCGTCTGTCTCAAGGCTTCGCCGCCTTCCCGCGCTCCACCGCCCTCGCGCCACCCACCGCGCCCGCCGCGCTGTTGTTCGCCACCGCCCACACCGCCCCCGTCCCATGACTGTCCACCGCCGCCCACACCGCCCCCGTCCCATGACTGTGCGCCGCCGCCCACACCGCCCCCGTCCCATGACTGTGCGCCGCCGCCCACACCGCCCACGTCCCATGACTGTGCGCTGCCGCCCACACCACCCCCGTCCCATGACTGTACGACGCCACCCACACCGCCCCTACCCCATGACTGTGCGCCGCCGCCCACACCGCCCCCGTTCCATGCGTCGCCGTCGTACGCACCGCCCCCGTCCTATGCGTCGCCGCCGTACGTCATGGTGGTGATGACGTTGGCGTGCATACGGGTGGGCGGGTTAGCGCGGCACTGTCTGGCTATGTGACCGCAGGCTCCACAAATACTGCATGCCTCCCCAAAAGCTTTCGGCGCTCGGCAAATCGCAGACCTGTGCCCGAGGGAACGACACCGGTCGCATTTGTAGACTTCTCCCATCGGCGCTCCTGGTGGCGGTGGAGACTCCGGCTGGTACCACCCACGCTCGGTGTTGCCGACCTAACCAGTCCCCTCATATTGTTGCTGCTGCTGCTGAGGTCGGGGCTGCTGCTGGTAACGATGGCTCCGCCCCCTCGCTGCTGCTGCTGCTGCTGCTGCGGATACTGTCCGGCGCCACCATACTGCTGGTGTCGCTGCGGCTGCTGCTGTCGTTGCTGCTGCTGCTGTGCGGTGCCGCCATACTGCTGCTACCGCTGCCGTTGCTGTGGCTGCTGATGCTGTGCGGTGCCGCCATGCTGCTGCTGTCCGGTGCCGCCATATTGCTGCTGCCGCTGAGGCTGCTGCTGTAGCTGCTGCTGAATATGCTACTGTTGTCCGGTGCCGCCATACTGCTGCTGTGCGGTGCCGCCATACTGCTGCTGTCGCTGCGGCTGCTGCTGCGGCTGCTGCTGCTGTTCTGTGCCGCCATACTGCAGCTGTCGCTGCTGTGGTTGCGGCTTCTGTCCGGTGCCGCAAAAATCTACCCCCCCCCACTAATGCCCTGAAAGCCCCCGCCAACGGCGAGAGCGTGCGAATTCGTCAACGCTGTATGTGTCGCCGCCGCCAACTTCCGCTATTCCAACGCCTTGGTCTTGCGGTTGGCGTACGAAGTGCGAACGATTTCTTCCATCCCCGAGCGTCTGATACCCGACCGAAGCAAAACAGTCCGCTGCTCCTCGTCGTAAAATTCGGAGAGAAGACGACGTGAGAGCACACGAACAACCTCGCGGTCGGGCTTGTGGGTGCCTAATGAGGACAATACGTTTAGACCTCCTGCGGCACGAGCGAAGAAAAACTTGGGGTCCTCATCCCCGATCATGCGGATGTTCTCGAAGTCTTTCTCCAAATCGTCCCTCTCGGCATCACTGTTCGGCAGGTACCAATCCATCATACCCTTCCATGCCCCCTCTACTGACCCGCTCGCATGCATCCTTTCTTGTACAGGCTGCCCTTGCATCGCCTCCATGAGAAACTCCCAAGCTTTCTCGCAAATCTCCACCTTCTCCTGACTGTGGCGGCCTATCGATTATTCTCGCTCCGTCATGCCCCCTGAGCCTCCCGAAACCCGAATGGGATCGGGAGTGGGCTCAAGCGCACTAATCAAGCTCCGAACAGTCATAAAAGCTTGATATTTACTCGACCACAAGTAAATCTTCGTCCCTTCAAACCTCGGGACTAGCATGTTGTTCTGCGATAAGATCAAAGACGTGCCTGCCTGGCTGCGATAGTCCTGCTGTTGCTCTCCCTGCACTCTTGGCTGCTGCTGCTGTATGCCCGGCATTCTGTACCGATCGCTCACCTCCCTAGCCCTTTCCTCGATCATTCGTCTCGTCGCGTCCTCGTCCGCTAGTCTTGCCGTTGCGTCGGCCTGCCGGGCCATGTCCTTCTTTGCTTGCCCCCCTTTCTCCAATTCCGCTTCGAGCTCCTCGATGCGCTTCCAACCCGTCTTGCTTTCTTCTGCCATAGCAACGTCCCTCCCGAAGCTCCGGGCCCGGACGACACGATAATCGTGTTTATAAACCCCTGTGCGACCTTCGGTAGGCAGGCCACCCACAGTTCCACACGCGTCAAATCGCATCAATCCTTCCCAATACAATAGAAAACCCACATATTCGTAGACCTGTATCTGAAACGGTCGTATCACAAACAGGGGGGTTTGTTTTAGGTTTGAGATTGAGATTGAGGACCGTATAACTGACTAGGAATCACACTGCCTGGGTGGTTCGAAAGAAAAAAGTAATGTATGGGGATCATTTCTCGGGCAGTGCTTACAATTTGTGGGGGTTTTGATCTTTGGTAAATTGTTTAATTCGTAGGCTTCATTTAGAGAGTTGTTATTGTCACATATTGCTTGTTTGTCTATTGTGTTCGTGTTGGTGAGGATCACCGGTCAGGCGGTGATTATCAGTCTTGGTGTTGAGTGTAAATTTGTAGCATTCAGTTCGAATAGTTGTCGTTATTACAGGCTGGGCCAGCCATAAAACGGAGAATCCTTCCTAAAGTCGAATCTCGTCAACCACTTCGAGTTAGGACTTAAAAAATGGAGGGGCTGACTGTGACACCACACTGCAGATGCAGAAAGATGAAGTATATAAATAATTCTGAAGATTTTTCAATCCGACTCAATCTCGACGAGATATCAGCGAAAACATAAAAACACCAATTTTTTACACTAAATTCCGTAATATAATCGTCGTTCCCGATCCAGGCGAAAATCGGTGGAGACGTTACTGAGGACACAGCGAGAAGATCGGTATAAGTTGCATCGCCCAATTCGTTGCCCATCAAGAGAAATGGCCAAGTAGGATTCCATACATTAAACAAGTATAGTTTTGAGAAAAATGGCATTTCTGCCACGCAACGCTCAGTTTTGCTTTTTTCGATTCGACATTTTAACCCCGTAGGTGTAACGCACGTGCAAAATTAATGGGAGCCGGACCAGTTTTGTTTTTTTTCCCCAAAAAGTTACGGCCGTTTTTTATTTTTTCGGATTTTTCAATCGGTCATATCTCTTAACAAAAAGAAGAAACAAAAATGGTCCGGCTCTCAATGTGTTGTTTGTTGCATGAACAACCCCGTGTCAAAATTGTCCATCTAAGTAAAAATGAGCGTGGCGTGGCTAATCTCCTACATTTACATAGTCTAGGCTGGCCCAGCTCGTAGATTTATCATTTTTTTGTACCCCAGTAAAATACGATATTTGTGTTGTACGTAATGTGTGTTTGTTGTCTTTATCTTCAACTATTGATGACCTTACCTTAGTGTCGTTGCTCACTAACGAACGCCTGAACAAGCATTTTTGCAAGAGACGTCGGACCATAGAGAGGAAGAGTCGATACGTCCGGGTACAAATGCTGTGAGTAGCTTACCACTTACCAGGTATTCCATTAATGATATTCTGGCTATGTGGCCGACATTCAGTCTGCTACTGCCGACCCTTGATGTTGGTCTGCGTGGGATCAGGGTGGTCGGTGAGCCCTGACGGCGATTTACTCAGCATGTTTTTCGCCTGCTCCAGCTTTCGCTCCTTCGATTGCGCCGTTGTCTCTGTCGCGCCAATAGTCCCGTCGACATTTTGTTGGCGGCCTTTGGTCCGAACGCCTCATGCGTCCGGGTCAACGAAATATGGTGAGTCCCCCTCTACTCCCGAGTCATCCCACAGTAGAGGTTGCACTTTTTGAGCCAGATTGTTCTGACGGATTGAGCTCCTCACGCGAGGAACTACCGGTTGGTCTGATGATTTTACGAGTATACTGTATTTGGTTCAGGACAAGCGCATAGAAATATTGGCCGGGTTGCGCCAACGAATGCCTTCGGAGTCATTTTCGCGTGAGATATGAAGCTCCCCATTTTTGGAGTTCAGGAACTGCTGCTGTACCCCCTACCGTGAGATGAGCCCCCCTAACTCATGATCGGCATTGTAGCTGGTAGAGTTTGTCGCGTTGACTATCACATGCGGCAAGTGGCGGGGGTGTACTCTATAGATTTAACACAAAGTCGAGCATATGTCCGCGTATACCCGGGCGGGGTGGATTGTATTTTATGTCGCTCTCGTCTCTGATGAATATTATCCTATCATTCAATGAAGTACAATCCAGAAAACATCTTGATTTTCACCTTCAAATTATGCTATTAATACCAGATACCAGATGCATATATTGCCTTTCCCCCTTCAAAATGATGTATTCGCCTCTACATTTCCGTTTCGCGGCCACTTCTTTCCTCGATTGTATGTTTAGGTAACGACCCGTACGGCGACAACGAAAAAGGAATCACGGGTGACCTGGAGACCGCTGCCGAGAACGCGGGGCCTAAAATATAGTGATATATGTTCTACGTAGAGGTATTGCCCGTCGATTATTAGGTACGATACATTTTAAGAGACGAAGGGATGTGATTCTAACACTTTGCTGCTGTGGGGGCGGTTTATGTATAAGATACCCGCGCTGCTTGCGTTTTAGGCATTTGTGTTGATGAGAAGGGGCCACTACGGGGGGGTGGTAGCATGTCTACAATGCGTACCCCCTGCTTCCTTTCTGGGCTTGGATTTTGAAGAAGGGGGCATCGAGGTAATTGGGGGAGGAGTGTAGTATGTCCAACATGTTTACCTGCTCGCGCTTTAGGTGTTTTATACGAGTGGTGTAGTTCTTTTTAAAGAGACCTGGGGGGAGTTGTAGGAGTATGTTGACGGTGTGCCAGTCACCTCTGGTGGTCGAGTTTTTCCAGCGTTCTGCTTCATACGTTTTGTGGGCGGGGGACGTGTAGCATGCCGATGCGTTGCGCCTTCTTGCGCTATAGAAGGTTTACAAATGTTAAAGGGAGTACTTAAACCACGCTATGAGGGGGGGGGGGGGGGCTATCGAGGAGGGGGCGTGTTTTGTAGCACATCGATAACGTTTCCCTGTTTTTTAGGTTTAGGTTTATTCCAGTATGAGAGCATATAATGCAAGATGGCGGGCTGTTGGATGTCTATGACGTATTGAATGTGCTGTTGTTTGCGATTTGATGCGTTCGCCATGAAATGCGACATGTTCAACATGTGACGAGCACACAATATGAGTACACTCTACATGACACCACAATGCAGACACGCTGGCAATGTATAAAACAAACACATTTTGTACCATGGCTAGCCTGTCAAACGTGGTACACCCTGCCAAGGTAGCCGAATGGCCACGTTTGGGTCGCATAATCCCCGGCAACATCTGTAGGGGCGATTCACACGATATATTAACAATCTAAGGTAGAGAATGTCGATGGGGTGTCAAGATCGGCAGTAAACCCCGAAGCAGGCCTACCATGTTGCCTCACGCCCCATGCCGATTAATATTCCTGATTTCCTTCGGAGTCTCCTTAGGTCGTCCCCTCCAATGATCTCTCCGCCCCCCGGAATATCCTTTACCCGCACCTAGCTCCCACAACGCCACTCTTCTCCGCAGGCATTTTTAGCTTATTCTGGCCACACAAATCGGGGAAAACTACTTTTCATGGTTGCCTCAAGGCTCTTGCAGTCTGAGTTGTCAAGGGTGTCGGCATAGGATAGTGTATGATCTTCGTGCGTCTGTTTACAAATACCGACGCATCGGGGGAGCTCGGAGCGGAGGACGTGTCGTAGTCAACGGTGTTCGTGATGCACGTGTCGCACCCGTACCGGAGTTCCTCGCTGAGCTTTGTATTCAGAACACAGCACATTCAACGAACGGCGCAAATCCGGGTGCCGTAGGTTCACACCCTATACCGCCGGACGCATGACCGGGCAATCTGTATCCGCCGCATGACCGCGACACTACGTTTCCCGTCCAGGCGGGCGACCCCGCCAAATACCAGATCGTTCACCCAATGCACTCAACGGTTGAAGCCCGATACGAAGCCCACACTTGGACACGGATGAGAATGGGAGTGGAAATATATAGTTTCCCGCTATTACCGTTAGCCCTCTGTGGGAGAAAACCAACCCTCGCACTAGCGTATTGTTCGGCTCTTTAGGTGTCAGGGCGGCCTCACTCTGCGGATGTTACACCTGTTACGGTATAAATACTCTACATTCTACAACTTTAACGCGCAGGATGCTTGACATGACTTTACATTCTTGGTCTTTCGTTCCCATCTCTCTAGATCTCCATCTAGATATCTATCTAGATATCTCTCTAGATCTCCCAATGTTTGGCTTCGATGCCCATGTCGTCCCCGCCGCCTTCTCCCCATTCGCATAGTGAATCAAACCCCCTTGCAGAATGTGAATGGGTACGGCGAATAGGTACGTCAACCATCTTAACCAGCCTTTTCACCCTACGCAACTCGTATACCAAAAGCGCGGTCTGAAGCAGCACCGTGACGACCATGAATATGTTCGCCCCAATAAGAACAGCTGAAAATGTCAACATATACTGCGTCGTGTCTTGACCCACATCAACCTTCATGAGAAACGCTACGTACATGCTGGCCACGATAATGCCGTTCCCCCAACGGTAAAGGCCCATGTCCACTCCCTTGTGAAAAGGAGACAATGTCTCCGAAACAACCACGAACACTAGGGAAAACAAAAGAGATATGGAAATCTGTGCCTTGCTGTTGGGAAGAACGAAAGCCGCAATGGCGGTCAAAGCGATTTGGCGGCCGCACTCTACAACCTCATAGAAGTATCGAGACGGCTTGTATGCCGCCCATATACCGTGAAGCGGTGCTAGGTGGACCACTGCTTGGCGTTCAGACTTAACGAGGTCACGACGATGCCAAAGTACCAACCACGCGAAAGCAAAAGTTATACCGACAGGATATACACCCACCATAATGAGAGCATACGCCTCATACCAGCTGTGGCGCGATGATAAGCAAGAAATGCTGTAATCGGCTCGAAGAAAGGTCTCTCCATTGTCTAGCTCGTCGCAACCGAACGTTTGGAAAATTCTATACGATACCGGGGAGTAAACAAAGAAGGCGACATACAGTGCGGTAGCCTGATGCTTGTGCCGCACCTGGCGTAATGCGGACGCTGAGCCACTGTTCATCTTCTTTCCCATAAAGTAGCTTCCCCCGAGAACGACGAGCACCACAAACGGCGTGATTGTGGAAAAAAGAAGACGGTCGTAGAAATCGTTTCTGACTAAGCACGAATATGAAAATACGAAGTCCAAGTCGAGGTTAACCGGGTTCAGCTTGGAGATGAAGGTCTTGTAAAGCTCAGGGTACACATCTCCAGCAATGGCGTCAAACTGGCGAGGGGACATTGTGATAATCCAGGACGGTATGGGGAGCGCAATGCGGGCATTCATTAAATGGGGGTTAATAGCGGAGTTAAATCGGCCGCCAAAAGCCACACACTCGCACCGTCAGCTAGCGTTCCAAACCTGTCGTAGGAATTCAAGGGTTACTAGCGGGCACAACCCAACCTGACATCGCGCATATCGTTTCATGGTACACTGCCCCATTGAACCGTTACAACTCCGACTTCATGAGCAGCACATGCACGCCGTGATTGAACGCTTTGATCAACTCTCAGCCTCTCACCAACACCGTAATAAGGCCGTTTGTTATTGGAATGTTGTCGACAAAGCTACCTTGAAGGCTGCAAGACGCCCGTCCTCATATATATGTGCGTGGCTGCGCGTACGGCGGCGTCATGCATGTGCTCCCACTTACAGTAGAGGCGTGAATGGTGGTGTATATGTAGCACCATCTGCCCGGGTTGACTAATTCCCTCATAATATCGGCGAAACGTCAACCCTTGTCGTAGAACTGATTTATTGGATCTCAAAGGCGACAGACGCCCGACTGGCCTCCAAATTAATTGATTCAGTTGTACCATTCCGACAGACACTGTTCAGTCTCTAAGTTATGCCAAATTAAACGGCTGTACTGATTTCTTTCATGTGTCAACCTGCTTAAATAATTGACAATGTGCCATGGTGGCTGTCTACTGTAAACTGTAAGCCAACACCGACATACCTGGGAAACAATCTGCCAGACGGTCACGACGATGTTAATTGCCGTCAGTGGAAGCATTGCCACGAAGGACGTTCGGCGCGACCAGCACTTCTGCTTCCTTCGGTTCTGAACTGTCGCCGTGTCCTCTTCGGCCTGATTGTGCACCACACTCCCGAGATGGGAATCCCAAAGAGCGGCCAATAGGAAAACAGCCACACCGAACGCCAGCGTAAGCCCCACCGCCGATCTCGTGATACCTCCGGAGCATTCACGGCAGCTGTAGGAAACTCCTGGCGCAAACCCGTCAGCACAAACCGCACAGTCTGCAACGGCGGTTGGGGATAGACAGCAGGTATTCAAGCGCCGTGCTCGGAAGGTTTAACGACAGATGCAAATGGGTTGATCTAATGGACGTAGCACAACTCAAATGTGCAAGGAGCGTTCAGCATAGGAGTTAATGGTGTTGTTCGAAGATGCGCTATTCGGGCTCAAAGCGCGCGAAGGACAACTATTTACGGGGACGCATATGGATACAGTGGTGTAACCAAATTTGGCCCATCTGGGTTGTGGAGCTTTGGGAGATAAGATGAGGCTATTTGTCCTGTCACGAGCCGAATGGGAGACGACCGATGTTCCTCCTGTCCCCAACACACGTAAATATTACGACTGTACACGTATACATAATACCCGTAAGCTGGACGAGAGGTTACGTACAACGCCACGTGGTACATTTACTCGTGCCACGCCACCGTCTCATTATTCGAGGCTAGCCTTTCGACCACCCGCCGTCCATGAGGCAGCACCACCAATAACACGCGGATGTGTCCCGCGATCGGCTCTGCCTGACCTCTAGCCCCGCAGAGGATTGAGCTAAGATTTGGGTTGGTGTTTGGTATAGTGTGGGTTAACGTGCAGCATTGATCAAACGGTGTTACGATACTATTTTCAAGAGTAGGTTGTACACTAGGGGCACACCCTCTTGATATAACGGTCCAGCTCACGAGCGTGCGAGCACCCTGCTTCGGGTGTACATAGATAACGTTTACACTCTAACCGTTGTTCGACACTCACCTCGGCCATTATTCGGCAGAGGGAAACGGCAAACATTTTAAGTTGGCGTTACACACTGTTGTGTGTCGTATTGTTTTTATAGATGCACCAGAAGATGTCGTCAGCCGTTCACGAATTGTTTCACACCTTCGACTTGCGTGCCGATAGGGAGCTTGTGGATAGATAACAGCGGACGTTCAAGCCTACTTAGTCGTGTTTAGATACGACCAATCACCCGCGTGACATTCAACTAGTTCCAGACCGTTTTTGTTAAGTACAGTATCCCAGATTAAGACCAACGGAGTCTGTAAGCGAGATACGACCGAAACATAGATAACACCACATGTATGGGCTGGTCACGAAATAGTCTAAATCGTGGGCACACAACTGTACACGAATAACATCATCAGTATAGGCTCCGGCTACGATACTTTATTATAACGCCTGCCCCTGGAAACAGCCCAGCTATGGAAACCCCAGCTTCAAGTGCTTTCTCACATGGTCCCGTGTAGCCAGATGCGCAATATACGTCCGCATTGCTACCACCGCGACATGCACTTTCTTGATAACACTTGAGAATGACGTGGCTCTGGTTCGAGGTACGGAAGAAACCTTTTTCGAGGGCTAGAGTCGCAAGGGTTGTGCGGCTTGACGGGGCCTTAGCCCCCAGGGGTGGCTCTGCGCAGACAGGTCTCCCGTCAATTCGAACGCCTTCACTTTCGTCGATTCCATTTCGACCGGTTGAACATCGAGAGCAGATCTCGTCGAAACACGAGCTGCAGAAATCGGTCTGGTTTGACTTAAGAAGCAGGGGGGGCGCCAATTGAGAAGAACCGGTTAGCAAACAAATCGACCGTTGAACGCCAACACCGTATAACCACACCAATGATGATGTTTTTCAAACATGTTCAAGGCTATTTTGACAAGCAAAATTAGTATGCATGATATACAAATAAAGCCTGCCAGTTACCTGTCTGCTTAACCCCTTCAGTACTGAACCAGCGTTTTCGAAACAAACCGAAAAGGGATACAGAAACATAGGACATGCAGAAAACATTCTACCCCCTCTGGCTGCCTGCCACTTGTTAACACTAAATATTCAATTGCGGACTACGTTCAGAGGTCAGACCATGCTGCAGAAGTTGGAGTACATCCCACCAGTAATCAGTTAACAGAGACAAGGACCAATACGGTGGTACTGTACTGAACGTAGCCCGACGTTACATGTGTGTATTGTCTACGAACATATAATTACCTCGTCCTTGATGATATAACCATACTTTCCGACGCCGCAGTTATACGTGTTACCCAAGAAAGACACACTTTAGATAGCTCCTCCAGAAACCCAAGGCTCATCATAGCGGCGCCCTCAAGGCCAACCTCGTTCGCCACAAAACTGCTGTTGAAAATATGCAGAGTCCCCGTGTGGAAAATCGCCCCACCCTGGATACCTGGAAAGTCAGTCGCGGCAAGGATGATCGGGGAAGAAATAGCCGGGTAGACCGAGAGGCTGCCTGCGTAATTCAATAAAAATGATTATTACTCCCCTGCTCATAAGTTTGTATAGCAGCTATACGAACATTAAATGTACGTTGACGCTTTTCGGAAGTTGACGGACCGGTTAGTGCTGACAAGCTGCCAGCGGGTTTGGAGTGAAATCCATGATTAGTACTTGGGCATGGAAGTTTTGTGCGCCGCATCCTCTGTTTGCATCCCAACAGCAAAATGTGTTAGGCACACTAACACATTCCAGGCGCGCAGCTGAAGCTCTACCCTTCTCGCGACTCCATATAATGGTAAATGTTTCCGTCCCGGTCAAACTGTGTTTGCGAAAGTGAGACTACGTCCGATAACTCCGTCAGACACATTCTACGATAGAGATTCAGCATTTTTTTTCCGAAGCTCCTCGCTTAAGGAGTGTTACTCTATTGCATCCTCACCGAGAAAAAATATTTTGAGCAAACTGAAAGTGAGATCCGATGAACAAACCCGTGGCCCATCTATCCAAAAACATATATTGCAAAAATACAATGATATTCTGACGATTTTGGGTCAATGAGCCACGTCATCCAGAAAATATAAACGCCAAAACGTGCTACCTCTATCGTAGAACGCGTCGTCACACATACACGGGAACATCTGGGGCAACTCACGTGCATAGTTTCTGCTGAAGACAGACTCGGTGAAGATGTTTAGCCCGGGGCCTGTGTATAGGTAAACCGCGCCCCCGTCGGTAGCATTGTTGCCTTCGAAGACACACGCACTAAATAGGGTTTCCTGGGCTTGCTCACCAAGGACGTACACCGCGCCGCCGACCGAGGCCTCGTTGTCTTTGAATATGGCATCGCTGACTTGTGTTGTGCCAAGCACCTGAATACAGATCGCGCCTCCAAGAGCTTCAGCGGAATTTTCGATAAACGCTGTGCTCCAGTTAGAAGTGTAGTAGTCGTCGCCCGCTTCGGAGTATAACTCACCTACACCAGGTCAAGATTCATGTATGCAACTGTCATCTAAACTACATTCCGGTCACTAGGTACGAGGACAGAGTGGTTGTCAATGAGATAATTGTTCATTTTACCCGAATTAAATCGCTTAAGTAGTAAGTAAGGTGGTCGTTGCCTCCAATCTTGAACGGGATTCTTGGACTAGGTGGTCACCCAATTGTGATGGAATGTCATGTGTGCTTTACAACACTACTCGGTATATACTAAATACCTAGCCCACGAGATCGCTCATCGGGTATATCGCTTGTTTTCCCACGTATCAGTTTCTGGGAGGGCGTTCGAGCCCCTTTAGCAACTGTTCGTGCACCTCTAAGGAAGAATGACTCCGGCTAGATACTGACCTTACCCTACATAACCGCATATGTACCGGTAATTTATTACCGAATACCAACCACGACAGGGCTTCCATTTTGCCAGCTCTTTGCGCTACAGTAACAACGAAACTTCTTCCGGGATCGTGTGGCAACAAAGACCCGAATGATGATACGTTCATGCGAACTCAAGGTAGTTAGGTTTATAAACAAGTGGCCCGGCATTGCGTATGGCCTCGAGAAGCCCCAACCCTCCTAGCCGGCGGCGAAGTCTATCCTCTAAATTTGTACTCCTCGTTACGGATGTGGTTCCAATCTGTGAGTCCTAGATGTGTGCGGTGGTTTTCTGAAAACAATTCATGCCCATACAAGTAGGAACGCAAACACTCAATAGTACATGTTGAGGTGTATGGGTGCCGCGTGGTCAACAAGTCGGGCTCTCTTCCACAAGCACGCCACTCTTGTGGGTCCGAATAATTCGCAATGCGACAAGTGCGAAATATTTTCACCGATTTGTTTATCAGAAGGTAGAACCTTCTGCATGCAAACGCCGTTTGATCAATACGATTTATTTTTTGTTGAGAACATGTGAGATTCAGAGAAATAATAACAGCGGGGGGAAAGGGGATAGACCGGGCGCACGGCATGCCACAAAAAAATAACACGGGTCTGATTACCGCTGACTTGGTCGCTGTTATCGCAAGGGCGACAGGTACTCGCTGGTACGGACGACGACGGTTACGTCAAGTGGTTAGGACTCGCAGTATCATATTTTCTGTTGTGTAGAGCGTCTGAGTTGTGCGCTTACGCGGACGGGAAAGTCCACCCCGAATTTTGTTTGATGCGAGACTGCCTAACATTCTTGCGCGGGTGATTACAGGTAGATTTTGAGGACAGATCGACCGCAACTACAGTGCAGTTCAGATTCATGGCGTCGAAGTGTGACAAATAGAGAGCAGAGTGCACGATTACGCGGACGCGGTTGTCGAATGAGAGGTAAATGGGGGGGGGCGTCGATAGATGCTTTCGAAGGCCTGCTGGAGTTGCTCAACGTGCACCCCCTGCTGCCAGCGGGTGCGCCGCTGACAGTCAGGACGGAAGCGGTAACTGCGTTGCGGCTTATGGTAGGCAGCAGAGGTAGAGACAACACGCAGTTCGCACTACACTCAGGAAGAATCGCGGGGGCAACGCAGTTAGCGGCGCAAGATATTTCGGAGTTGCAATATCAACGCAAAGGACGATGGAAGTCTAGGGCTTTTATCAATTACGTAACGGAGGCAGGGGAAGGAGCGTATGTGGTTTATGCAGCACACGCAAAAACTCGGTAGTTAAAGGCGTACAATTAGTTCAAGCCGCATTATGATGTGATAGGTAGATAAACCCGCAGAAGCGTAACGGGGTTATCAGAGATCCGGTTGGCCCGATTCCTAACACCTAGAAGTGGGTTTTTAAAACGGAAAAGGGGGGAAGTTTGAAATGCCCCATCGACTCCTGCTTAAATCAAAACCTATGCACATCAGGAAAGAGGTATACATGTTAACAATCATTCAGAAATCTTAAGACTTAACAGTGTGTAACTTTACGTATACGAGTGGGGATTATGGAGGCGCGGATGGGATTCTGATGGATCACGAGTTTCCTGGGGTTCCGAGACAAGGAAAATACGAGGGACAGA